>JAODAL010035233.1:0-43198 GCA_025379985.1 Phyllomedusa bahiana | reverse complement strand
CAGAGGGTGGGGGGCCGGGGCAAGTCTCTTGCACGTGGCTTTTGGGGTTTAGCACTGGGTAGGTCAGTAGCCCAATGGGTAGCACTGTTCAGCATGGTGGGGTCGGGTGGTTAGCAAGTATAGGAAAAGTGGTGAGTAAATAGCATAGGGGTCAGGGTTAGCATGTGGTTAGGGTTAGCACAGCTTAGCAAGGGGAAATGGTTGATAGTGGATCGTTTTACAGAGTGCGCTCGTGGCTAGCAAGTGGCAATGGTTAGCAGAGGTAACAGTGGTCATGGTTAGCAAGTGGTCGTGGTTAGCACAGGTCAGGGGTTACAAGGAACACGTGGCTCAGTGGTTAGCACAGGGGATCAGTGTTAAAGCAGAGGAAAACCAGTGGCCATGGATCGGGGTTTGACGTGTAGCACAGGGGCTCAGTGGTAGCTGTGGCAAGTGGTTAAAGTGTACCCAAGGGGCTCAGGGGTGCAAATGGACGTTTAGCAGATGGAATCTGTGGTTAGCAGGGAACGGGGTTAGCAGAGGGGATTTTTTCGGGTGGTCGTGGTTACACATGATCAGTGGTTAGCAGAGTGTAGCACAGTGGATCAGTGGTTAGCACAGTGGCTCAGTGGTTAGCACAGTGTAGCACAGTGGCTCAGTGGTTAGTATAGTGGATCAGTCGTTAGCATAGTGCAACACATCTGCAGTCTTGTGAGGCATGGCAGGAGGATCGTTAGCTCTTGCTGTTATCTGTTTGCTCTCAGATGATTGATTTGTGGCCTCCACAGTTCACACACAGTGTGACATGAAACTGGCATGGATATTAAAGGGCTTGTGTTATCTCATAATTTCTAGGAGCTGAATAAAATAAGCTGCTTTTCCGTCACTTCCCGGCAAGCTTCTGTAATTTGCAATGAACCCCTGTATTTAGACAGCTAATTTGATAAATCTCCTGCTTCGGGACCAGGGAAGCTTGATTTAAAGTAAAAGAGTAATGTCGTCTTTTTTTGAAAGATAAAAAACAAACAAGCTCTCCGCCAGATTTGTGTGGGTACCATGGATGAGGAATCCCTGCTATCAGTAGAACAAACAGCGGGGGGGGGGGGGGGGAGAAGTACCAGGTCTCACTTGGGAAACCCGGGGAGAGTTCAGAAGGTGATACAATCACTTGTAGCTCCTCAACAAAAAAAATGAAAAAAAACAATATATTTGGAAAACATCTTTTTTTAGTGTTCCCCCAAAATGTTGAACGCTAATCTTTGTGCGAGACAAACCCCCTTTTTTTTTTTGTTTTCCCCTTTTTTCCCCCCCCTCCCGTTCCGCTGGGGGGGGAATATAATGGGCCCCAAGAATCAATAGGGCTTGGTTGTTTATGTATCAGTCTTTATGGGGTTCCTTTTTACTGAAGTTACAAAATTCTTTGTTGTTTCGCTTTATAATCTTTATAGGGGTTGAAGTTCTGGTTTCCTGATACAGAGCTCCTGTATATAGAATGATAAAATTCTACCAGCAGCCACCACCATGGGGAGCCTAGAAAACAATATTTGGCTTTGCACATCCCAAAAACTTTTTTGAAAAAAAATGAGTAGGGTGCACATGTGCGGCAGCAACATAACACACAACCCCCAATGCCGCAGAGCCATACAGCACAAAAAAATATCAAAAAGGAAAAAGGAATTTTTTGGAAAAGCATTTCTGAAATTGGATACATGAAAAGTTTTTAGGGTTCTTATTCAATTTTTTAAATCAAAACTGCTTAAGCCCACCTCCCAATCAGCAAGGGGACCTCAAATGCAGGTGGGCTCCTACACTAGCGTTACCTCTCTTGGTGCCTATTTAGACAGAATGGGGGGTTAAAGGGTTTTTGCATCTTTTGCAGACTATTTTCATTTTGAGCATTGCTCAAATAGCTCTGATCTACACTATTTGAACCAAACTACTGAAAAAAATTGGGTTTGGGACGACCCGACCTCACATTTTTCCTAAACCCTCTCCCTAATACTATGTGTAATCCTAAATTGGGTTTAGTGGATTTCGACGTCCTAGGGATTAACCTGCCTTCCAGTATAGGTCTTCGTCTCTTGTCACACCCGGCACAGTGTCACTTCTGGGTTCTCTATTTTACCCCTATGTTATGGAAGGAAAAGGGCGTAGACATGACCCCTGCACGGAGGTCAGTCTTGTGCACTTCCGTTTCCTTTTTCCTCCCCCCAAAGTTTTGGGGAAATGAAAGTGACGCGGACCCCACCCCCCGGGGAAAGTATACTTCGGTTTTTATAAAGAGTCAGGGGCAAAAAATAGGGGAAACCCGGTGTAGTTAAAAGGGGTTTTTTCACACATTGTTTTATTTCACCTCGTTCTGTTTTTTTGGTTTCATTTTTAATTCAGGGGCGTCTTTCTGGCTTCCTCTAGGCTGCAGTAGAAGCAGGTCTGTAGCTATAGCAGCCCGGCGGCAGCCTATCAGGAGGATTGAACATTCGTAGCTTTAGTGACCATGCTGGGAGCCTTTCAGGGAGATCGAAAAGGGCTGTAGCTAAGCGCCATGCTGGCAGCCTACGGAGAGATTTTGAACGGTCTGTAGTATGCGCCAGTGTGGCCATTCAGGAAGGGTTGAACAGTCTGTAGTATAAGAAAAAGTTGGCGCTATATGAGGGGGGGAAACAGGCTTAGCTATGCAACCCGTGCGGCAGCCCATCAGGAGAGATTGAAAAGTTCTGTGCTATAGGACCAGTGCGGGACCTACAGGAGAGATCGAAAGGTCTGTAGCTATAGCGAAAAATGCTGGCACCTATCAGGGGAGATTGAAAGGTCTGTAGTAAAAACAACCCGTGTGGGCCTACAGGGGGAATTGAAAAAGGTCTGTGTAAAAACCCGTGTGGGACCATATGGGGGGGATCAAACAGGTCTGTGGGTATAGCAAAACCCGTGCGGCAGCCTATCAGGAGGATGAACAGGGCTGTGCTATGCAACAGTGCTGGCAGCCGATCAGGAAGATCAAAAGGTCTGTGCTATAGCGACCCGTGCTGGCGGATCAGGAGAACGAACAGGCTGTAGCTATAGAACCGTGTGGCAGCCTATCAGGAGGAAAAGAACAGGTCTGTAGCTATAGCAACCCGTGTGGGAGTTATCAGGAGACGAAACAGGTCTGGCATAGGCCTGGGGAGCTGAGCAGCCATACAAGAGGGGATACTAGGAAATAGGAGGACAGTTAATGGAAACATAATTTCAAAGTGATTTTTTTGCAAGATCTTGAACATAAAAAGCAGCGATCCTTGTAGTGAGACGACCCCTTTAAAGACTAAACTGCTTGGACCCATATGCAGTAAAGTATAATGTTAAACTACAATGCCTGTCACATAGGGAAACCCTTCCTAAAGACAACAATGTGAAAAAAACCAGTCTACATGAAAGAGAACTTGATCCAACATGAACGTTTCTACATGTGAAACACAAAGCTGCCGCCGTGGTCGCCCAGTGCGTAACCCTTTGTAGACCTGATATGAGTGTTTCCTATCGTTTCTCATGACTCCCCGTGTTCCTGCCCGGAGGATGCTCGGCTTTGGTTTCCCTCTGACAGATGGGAACAAATCCGAAGTTTCTGTTTGAAGCGATTCCATAGAAACCGGCTTTTATTCGACGATGTTCCCTATGGCCATATGTTTGCCGTGAATTGTTTGGAGAAGTGATTCAGCCTCGTCTCCATGACTGAGGATGTATTTTCCAGCTCTGCCGGCGGTGACTCACCCCATAGGCAGCCCATGGCCGCCCCGGCTGATTATTATCAAAGAAGTCACTGTACACACTCAAGACGTCTGCCAAGAAAGCCGGCCGCTGCTGGTTACTGACAGTGAGGCCTGAAGGCCACCAAACTCCCTGCAAATGAGTCCCCCCATGTCATCTACTATCAGCTCCTCCAGCATTGGGATAATGTATCTGCATCTGGGAAAGCTGGGTGATCATCAATAAATCCCACCATTATGGATCCCACTTTCCTAAACACCTGCAGGACAATTCTGCCTTGTTATAGGATGTTACACCTGTAGGGTCTGGGATCACCCCCTATTTATGCTGCCCCCTGTGTACAAGAATATGTCAAGTTATTCTGGAGTCCTAGGCAAATACGGCATATAGCGCCCCCTTGGAAAATTCAGCCCACTCCATTCCTCCTTGCACTCGTTTTCTGCCTGGGATGAAGTGGCGCCCTAGGCGGTCGCCTTCTTTCACCTACCTGTCGTCCTGTCTTGGATGAAGTGTATAAAATATAACTTTTATTTAATAACTTTTAATAAACTCCTAAATATAAAATACACTATCAATATCCCCAATCAACTAAAGCTGCCTGTACAAAAATGGAGAGATCGCCCCGATAAGGGCGCGTCTCAAAAGTGCCCCCTGCTCGCAATAAAGTGCTGAGTCAGTGAACCTTTATACACTTCAAAAGTAAAAAAAAAACCACAAAAATCTGATTTGAAAGATAAATGTAGGAAACCCACAATACAAAGATAATCAAAGCCTGGTTATACTCATACATTAAACCATCAAACTACTTTTACATATAAACCTAGGAAATAGATAAAATATAACTTATATTTAATAACTATTAATAAATACCTAAATATAAAATACACTATCATTCTTAATCGACTAAAGCTGCCTATACAAAAATGGGGAGATCGCCCCGATAAGGACGCCCCCAATCTGGAACCTAGACGACCAATGCCCTAACTAGCCCTAACAAGATACATAAACGACATACAATATTACAATCACAAAAGGCAAAAAAGTGCTCAAAAGTGCAAACCACTACTAACAAAATACAAAAGTAAAACTTTTTTTTTTTATATGTTACTTTTTGTTTTGTTAGTTTGTGGTTTGCACTTTTGAGCACTTTTTGTGATTGTTATAATTGTATGTGGTTTATGTATCTCTTGTTAGGCTAGATTTAGGGACATTGGTCGTCTCAGGTTTCCTGATTGGGGGTGCCCACTATCGGTACAATCTCCCCATTGTTTGTATAGGCAGGCTTAGTGATTACGGATTATTGATAGTTGTATTTATAATAATAGAATCTCAATTAGGTATTTCTTAATAGTTTATTTAAATAAAAGTCATTAATGTTTATCTATTTCCTAGGAGTTTATACGAGTCTAGAATTAATTTTTAGCTTACGACTGGTTTTACTGTATGAGTAATAACCAGGAGCTTTGATTACTTGTAGATGTGGGTTTCCTACATTTATCTTTCAAATCAGGTTTTTGTGGTTTTTTTACTTTTAAAGTGTATAAAGGTTCACTGACTCAGCACTTTGAGAGCAGGGGGCACATTTGAGACAGGGTGCCATAGCCGGCCTGCAGCCAATCAGGGTAATAACAAAAGAGAAGGGGACTGTAGGACATAGTTACAAACAGGGGGAGTCTTTGGGCTCCTGCTTAGTCAGCCAGTTTAAGCGAAAGTATTTAAAGCGCGTTTTATCAATTTCATTAAATGTCTTCAGAATAATCGGGGACAGGAAAACAATAGGATGTCATTACAAGCTGCCTTCAGTAATTCACGTTATTCCTTATCTCTGTGTTTTTTGTTTAACACTGATATCCAGTCCTGTCGAATCCCTGCTGATCCCCTCCTCCTTGCTTTCACTAGCTGAGAAGACTCATTTACATTCTTACAGCCCCAGTCGATTCTACAAGCAAAAGCATTCCTGTGTCTCCCTCTCACTCAGGACGCTGCACATTATTCACTTTAACACATCCAAATAACAGAATTACACTGAAGAGCTCTACCACGAATCATGACAGTACAATTTTTGTGTCGATCCCCTTCCTGAACTCACAGTTAGGAGGCACGTAGAGCATTTTTCACTCATCCGACACCTAGCAGGAAACAGACTGCGCAGATTCAAAAAATAAAAACAAATGACAGTGCCATTGTCCCGGTGCCTAACTCTCCTCATACGAAGAGGAGATCAGTTGCGTTCCTAGAGATCTTGATTCAACTGTACACAAAACTCTCCAGACATAGTCGAGAGAAGATACAGGCTGACGGTCTAGATTGAATGCAGCCTGTGGTATGGAATCCACTCTTACAAAATAAGACAGATAGGAGAGAGACACAGTGATCACTTTGACTCAGAGAGGGGAGGGGAGAGAAGTCTCGGAGCCAGCAGTGAAGGGGTGCTGAATCGTCACCCAGCTGGGAGGGTTAGAAACGCCACTGCATTTATGAGATTGACAATGCAGAAGTCAATATGGTCAGCCGAACTAAGGAAGCTACATCCCCTAAGAACTATTGTGTTAAAGGTTTATTGCACATCCACAACTCATCTTCCATACCTCCTGTATCCAGCTTCTTCAGCTCCCTGTTTTCAGAAGGGGCGTGTGTGATTTGTTTGTGTTTGCATATCAGTGACCCCCGCAAGTAAAGTAACTACATTGTTAACTCAAGAGTAAAAAAACTACTTATGCCCTCCAGGCACAGGTCTCCTCGTTCAGAATCCCTGCAGGAACCAAACCTGTGAGAACTTTTTTTCTCTTCATCCAATACACAGACCTCATGAGGCTTTATCTTTCTTCTTAATTTTTATTTGCCACCGTTATGACTAATTACACCTAAGGAGCACAGAGGTACGGGAGTTAGAATGACAGCACCTTTGGGGTTGAACACACAGTAAGCTACCTGAGAGAGAGGTGATATCTGAGCATTTGCGGCCACGGACAGAGAGGCTCACAGCCCAGGTCTTAATCGCCCTGGAGATGAGCTGCAAACAATGAGATCACTAAAGCGCGAGCAGCTAAAACAACAAACGGTGCAGAATTTATAAGTTAAATGATGAATGGAAAAAGTTCTGATTATTTCATTAAAAAACTTCTCAGTCCGCTTAATTCTATCTTTGCGTGCGTGGCAAAACCCCTTAAGTGAGTCAATCCGCAGTCACTTATCTAAAGCACAAAAGGTCACCTGGCCACAAGCCCTTGTGGACCAAAGTCCAGGCCTGTCAAAAATCCACCGAAAGCGCAAGAGAAGAATAGAGTGAGTAAAGACAGGTAGATTGAGGAGAGAAAGGAAGAGAGAGACAAACACAGTGAGTCGTGAAGGACAGAACGGGGAACTGTCCAAGGGACAAGAAGCACCGGTAATCCACATTAGATTACAGTAGCAGCCGTATGGACAAGATTTTACAAATCACCATAATAGAAAATTTACCCATGACGAGAATTGTAACAATCCCCAGTCTCGTTGACTTTCTAGGTCACAAACATTCTGTGAGGTATTAGTATTACCCCAATTGATTGAATGGACAAAAAACCACCAACTCAACAATAAGGTTGCAGGATTTTTACTTGGAGATCTATCTGTGGATTTTCTGCTGCAAAATTTCTGCAGCAAACATCCCTACTTCTGTCGAGCATCACCAAACAGAGTTCTCTGTCACATAAGAAGTTCCTCCTTACTAACAGGCAAAGGTAAGTGCCCTCGGTGGTCACTTACCTCTGCCCTACATTTTATACCCCCACAGTTGTGGTCTCATGGGCATTTCTAATTCCATCCCACATCGAATTGTTTTGCAGCAGACGGAGGAAGATGGCTGCACCTGAGCTCTGTAGTGCCGCACTTTGCAGACAAAAATAGACTAACCCTTTAAGAGGTAGTAGCTGCACCCGGTACCTATTACCTAGGAAGGAAGGGACTGTAGGTACATAGTTACAAGGGGAAGTCCTATGCGCTCAGAGTTACGTCAAGTAGTTAGAAATGTTAATGCGTAGAACTCATTGTTATAAGTGACTTTCCCAGTTGTCCTACATAAAAAGATCACTTTGCCACACTGTTCCGGCTTGTGGACCAGTCCAGGCTGTCCCGATCCACCGGGAAAGAAGAAGAAGCGGAGTAAAGACAGGTAGATTGAGGGCCCAAAGTTCCTTCTGCCACATAAGAAGACACCAGTATTATAAATAGCAAATGGGGGTCCGGCTCCTCAATTTGCATTGGAGTCCTGGAAGTTACGTCTCAAAACTTTATAGGTTATCAAAACTGGATGTTCCCTTAAATTCTGCAAACTTGTGGCTTATGCTCAGGGCGTAGGTTGTGTGTTTCGGCATTCTTGCCGTCTTAGCCGTCCCCACTATTTCTTATGAATCTCACGAGAACTCAAATTGAGGGGAAACATTTTCCGGTGGCCACAAATATGTCCGAAGCGGTCTTTTGTACATGATGTGACACTGAGCAGAGAGCGTGATGGACAGATCCGTTATTGGTGCTTCTCACCACACTCCGCCGCAAAGTGAACACATAATCATTGACCTCCAGAATGATAACAAGTCCCACATTCCGTGGATAAACATTTGTCCGCATTTGTCTCTACACCTACAGAAAACAATTAAAAGCTCAGCTTTCATCACAGTGTAATGCTAAGATGGACATGAGGCTGAAGGAAGGATTAACCAGCACAATGGGGGGTCCGCCACTCAGATGTGACCACATTCCTGCAAGGCAGGAGCACCAGGAAAGCAGGGCCCACCTCGAAATACAAATGTACGGTGTGCACTAAATATAATAGGTTCAGAGTAGAGAGAATATGATATTGGGGGTCTGAAAGCTGAGACCACCACCGTCTGGTGGACAAGTGGAGCCCAGTCGTAATCAAGAGCCCTACATTATAATTACTATAATACTGCCTCTATGTAACGCAGAAAATAACTACTTATAAAACTGCGCCCTGCATATTTCCAAAGAATATAGCTACTATAATACTGCCACCCTAATGTACAAGACAATCTAACTACTATAATAGCTGCTCCCCCTATGATATAAGGTCTAAGAATATAACTACTACAACCACGCCCGTCCTATGTCCAAGAATATAACTACTATAATACTGCCCCTATGTACAAAATATAACGTACTATAAAAACTGCCTCCCTATTAACAAGAATAATATACTACTATAATACTGCTCCATATGTACGAAGAATAATAACACTATAAGAACTGCGCCGCCTATGTCACTAGAATATAACTACTGATTAAATACTGATCCTATGACAAAAGAATATCACTAACTATAATACTGCCCTCTCTATTTACCAGAAAATAACTACAATAATACTGCTCCTATGTACCAACGAATATAAACTAAAACAACAACTGCCCCCCTTATGTACAATAAATATAACTACTATAAAACTCGCCTCCATGTACACAAATATAACTACTATAATTACTGCCCCCCTATTGTTACAAGAATATAACTACTATAATACTGTGTCCCCAATGTACATATGAATATAACAACTATAAATACCTCCCCTATGTACACCAGAATAAAACTACTAAAATACTTCCTTCCTATAGTACAAGAATACTCAACTACTATAATACTGCCTTCTACATGTACAAGAATATAACTACTTATAATCACTGCCCCTATGTACAAGATATATAAATACTCAATAATACTGCCCCTATGTAACAAGAATACAACGACTACAAATAAATAATAAAAATCATTATTTCTAAAGCGCCAACATATTCCGCAGCACTTTACAAACATATCAAGGGTGTAAACACATTACATGACATAACACATTAAAATAACTTACAGATGAGACACAAGGTGCTGAGGGCCCTGCTCGCTGAGAGCATTACGAATCTATTAGGGTTGTATGGTGAAACATACGGATAAGAGTGCCAACGTGTTCAACAATGGTCCTGGCCATGATTTCATAAATAGGGGCTTGTTAACATGAAAAATGGATGAACCTTGTGCCACCCAGACTGTACATCTATATACAGATAAGCTCTGGGGCACGTCGAACCGCCTGTGAGTGCCCAAGTGCGAGTGGAGCAGTGACAGATTGGGTGTGATAGCATTTAAGGGATCTTGGTGGGCCAGACCTGATAAGATGTATTTTCAGGGCCCTCTTAAAACTGTGAGGTTGATGACATGTCCCTGACAGCCCTGTCGGTAAGCACATACTTCAAGACGACATTGTGCCGCACGTGTGAAAATCGTTGTGTAGGCGGCATGGGAAGGTTCGGATGATTTGAGGAATGAGTAGTACTGAATCATCACAGATGCGGAGAGCACGGTAGGGCCGTAGACAGATGACTAGTGAGGAGATGTAAAGGGAGGAAGCAGCACTATGGAGACGCATTATTACGAGAGTGCTAGTCTTTATACCTGAGTAATCCAAGTGTACTTAATGGGCAACCAGCTGCAGTGCTGACACAGGGTAAAGAGGCATCAGTAAGCGGTCTGGAGAGAAAGACATGCCTGTCTGCTGCATTCAGGCGACAGATTGGAGAAGGGGAGACGATTTGCAGAGTGAGGTAGACCGATAAGCAAGGATATACAGTAGTCAGACTAGAAAAAGTAAACGCAGTAACTGTAGAGTTTTGAGTTGTTTTCCAATGGTGAAAATGAGGACGATCTGGAGATGTCTTAGAGGTGCAGGTGACAGGAAGCCGGGCAAGGGATAGTATTATATGGGGGAATGACATATATCTTATAATACTGTATCCTATCAATGTACAGAGTAATATAACTATCTACGAATACTTGCCCCCTATTACAAAATATAACTACTATAATACTGCCCCCTATGTACAAGAATATAACCTTAACAATAATACAGCCCCTATGTACAAGAATATAACTATTATAATACTGCAGAGGAAATCACAATGAAGAAACTCCAGCACTCGTGCTCAGGTTTAGGTACAAAATTCTTCAAAAATGCACTTTATTAGACAAATAATAAAAATGAGAGAAAAAATCACATAATAGCTGCTGAGTTCACGCGTTTCGAGCCTAGCAAATGCTCTAATCGTAACTCTTATAGATAGCAGCGCTCCCTATGTACCAAAGTATTATAACTACTTATAATACTGCCCCCTAACTTACAAGAATAAACAACAAAATACTGAGCCCCTATGTACAAGAATATAACTTACTATAACATACCTAGCTCCTATGCGTCACAAAGAATATAACTACTAATATAACATGCCCCTCTGTACAATAATAATAACTACTATAATACCTGCTCCCCATTACAAGAATTAACTGCTATAATCTGCCCCTATGTACAAGAATATAACTACATAAAACTGCCCATCAATTACAAGAATAATTAACTACATATAATACTGCTCCTAATGTAGCAAGAATATAACTACTATAACTACTAGCCCCCTATTAACAACAACAGAACAGGCCGACGCACTCACAATAACAACTAAAAACTTCTCCCTAAAAGCGTACAAGAATATATACCTACGATAATACTGGGCCCCATATGACTAAGAATAAACTACCTATAATTACTGCCCTCTATTTACAAGAAACAACTAACTATAATCACTAGGTGCCACTATGTAACAATGAATTTAAACTACTATAGCATACTGTCCTCAACTTACAAGAAATAATAACTCACTAGTAATACAGCCCTATCCTATGTTACAAGAAATACTATACTACTAAAATACGTGCTCCTTAGTACAGAGAATAAACACTATAATCGAGCCTCCTATGTACATGCTAATATAACTACTAACAATAACGCTCCTATGTCAAGAATATAACTACTATAAAACCAGCCCCCTATGTACAAAGATATAACTACTATAATACTTGCCTCCTTATGTACAAGAATATAACTTACTAACATACATGAGGAGGCGACTGCCCTATGTTACAATAATATAACAACTATAATACTGCCCCCTGACTGTAACCAAGAAAATCTAACTACTATATTACTGGCCCCCTAGTCTACAAGAATATAACTACTATAATACTGAGCACCCTATGTTTACACATGAATGATACTGTCCCAATGTAAAGGACTATGCTATTCACAGTTATGTACAGTACATATTTGTCTATATATATCTTCCTAATGTAAGTCTATTTATTTCTCGCCTCAGGGCTGATGACTCTTGCGCCCACCCCCAAACAGACCACCACCCCCCACAATCCCCTGTCTCTAGACAAGTGAGCGGAGCCTCTGCAGCAGGTTTCTCTCCGGGAAGTTGTTTGCTTGTATGCAGGTGTGACACAGCTGTTATATTGCACAGGACTGTGATAGTAATTTAAGATGAAAGCTGCAGGTTCCTATCCGCCCCATCTGTCCCTGCAGCAGGAGGGTTCTCCGGGATGAAAGGGATTTCTGAACGCTATATCTTGTACACGGGAGCGAAAAATTCTATGGAGGTGTACGAATCTATGAACTCATGAAAAGCGTCAGACGAGTCAGTGGCGCGCTCGCAAGTAAAACCTCCTTCCTGTGCGTCAGCGTCCGGCCACGTATGGGGGCGGCTGTGGGACAGACTGAGGAGATTACGGGATAATGGGTTAGACAAAAACATCTGTCTGCGTCTACAAAAATGGCAAAACTAGGACAGTGGTCACCTTCTCCTAGAGTGAAGCCTGACTGATCCAGACTCCTGAGGGGGTATTGTGCCCAATTTTGCTGTGATACGTTCCCCTCTCAATCATACCTAATGTACGCTTTATAATACTCCTTCTTAAAGTGTCTCCTTTGAATTACATTGAGAAATTGCTCCATAGATGCACAGACAGTTCCCATAATCTCTGCTGGACCTGCAGCTGAATAACAGGATTTCTCACTGCTGCCCCTGGATCCTTGGTGACTGCAGCTTGAATACATGATGATCTCCAGCTGCCCCTGGGTTCCTTGTGACCTGAAAGCTGAAATACAGGATTTCTCACTGCTGCCCCTGGTGGTCCTGTGACCTCAGCTGAATACCAGGATTTCATTCTCACGTGCTGCCAACCTGGGATCCTTTGACCCTGCACTCTTGTATGCTTGCTGCATGTTTGTGTGACCCAGAGTTGATCTCTCTATACATTCACCTCGGAGTACTAAGAGTCAGTCTCCTAGAATGCATTAAGAGAACCTGCCTCCTAGCATCACGCATCAAAAAGCAAAGAGTGCAAGGTCAAGTGAACATAAAAGAGACTGTTGCAATCAGCCAGAAATCTAGTATGCAGTCATGGCAGATTTAGGCACAGTTACTGTGATGATGGAATGAAGAGTAATGATTTCATCAGCCAGTAAATCCTGGTATGCAGGCTGTCAGTAGGCACAGTTGACTGGTTGTAAGTGGTGAAGAGACTGTCATCACCTCAGCCAGAAAATCTGTAATGTCAGCCTGCAGGAGTAGCAACCCAATGGACCCCACGGACTACAATGAGGTCAGCCAGTTGTTCATTGTTTTACTGATATAGCTGCGCTATATTTACATCATTCACAACGGAACCCTCATCGTCAGTGTGAGCCTTAGGCTATGTTCCCCAACGTCATAATTTTTTGGGGACGGGATTGGTCCTCCGTTATGACTGCGCCAGTAGTACTGCGCTAAATTACGGCTGCAAATCCGCCCCGTATTATTACGGTCATACCACGATTTTCTCATGAGAACATATGATATCCGTCTCCCCTCCCCCGTTGGGCGGTATTGAGTTCCCGATGCATGTAGAGTGAAAACGGAAAATTCCATAGTTCTCTATGAGAACTTTGTGGAATTACCGTAATAACTGGGGAAGGATTTCCATCCTTATTTCGCGCAGTATGTGGCTTGGAATACGGGAAGACCAAATCCGTCCCAAAATAAGCCGATTGAACATGTTCAATTTTCACCTCGTCGACCCTACCCCACCCCTCCCCCGCCTCCCGCTCTGAGCACAATGCCGTAATTGCGGGCGAAATTCAAAGCCCGCAATTACGGCGTAAAATATAGACACGTGTGGAACCCAGCCTATAGGGTATCTGTTTCAAACCACCACCGGTGTAATGGGTGTGATAACCTGTAAAGCGCCACAAAGCGTTCAGAATGTATTATCTGAAGAAGTGGCGGTGCTTAGGCGCGGTCGGCTGCCCAGCCGGCACACCAATTCACTATGACACTATTCGTCAGCGAGGCCGCATGATAAGAGATCGTATATCGAACACCCGGCGAGATGAGGCGTATTAAATTTTTTATAGTTCCTAAGAGAGCTATGAATTACTGTAATTACGGCGCGCATTTCGCCGCGTATAAAGCGCAAATATGCGGCGAAATGCCGCGTAAACCGCAAATACTGCCCGTGTGAAACGATACCCTAAGACTATGTACAACCCAAATCTTTTATCCTACTGCAAGTATTTTTACACTACTATGTTTTACTAGTTATAGATTATGTATGGATTGTTACTTGAGACTGTATGACTTCCATAGTTGAGCACATGCGCGTATGGTGGCTTTGTGCGGTACTATATAGATATTAAATAGGCTTGCAGTATATGGTGCTGGCCCTGTTGGTTCTAAAGTGGTTTGACCAAACTTGTGTAGAAATTCACATCCCAAACCAATTGTTTTCTCTAACCCTATCTCTCTCCCAAACGCTAAGCCGAACCCTAATTAAGTTTTTGCGGTCACTCTCTGTTTCCACAGATTATTAACTTTAATGTGAAAAGCGGAGGTGACATCAGACATGACAGCTAACAATCTCAGACATCACTTCCGGCTCCCAAAACAAAGGATTATCTATTTTTATATATAATAGTGAGGAGTGAACATAGTAAAAAAACAACAGAACACAAAAGAAACAAAAAGAAATAAAAAGAAAGTCTGTTTTCCACATTTTTTAGTGAAAATGTCATTTTTACTTTTCCGTCACAGATGTTTATATAACAATGAAATAACGTTTTGGGGTCCTCGGGGGCGAGCCTACAAGTGACAGTTTGGGCTGTTAATTTAAAAAAAATATATTTTTTGTTTGTTTTTTTTAATCATTACTTTAGTTGAAGTGTGAGCCTTGCTTAAAGGGGTTGTCTCACTACACTGATATCAAATCTCTACCTCATCCTGGTTTCTTGTTTCACCATTTGAAATTCAGGGCGTGTTTACTGCTTCCCACTAGAACTGCCAGTAAAGAGCCAGGTCTGTAGCTTATAGCAACCAGTGCTGACAGACTATCACGTGAAGATCAAAACAGGTCTGTAGAGCTTTATAGCGACCGAGGAGGTGATAGTAGCCCATACAATGAGGGAATATCTAGGATGATTGAGGTAGGACAACTGTTAATGGACATATAATTGCGAAAGTGACATGTTTTTGCAAGAGCTTTAACATAAAAAGCACGATCCCTGTTAGTGAGACAACCCCTTTAAGGCTTGTGACCACCAGTTTTACATTATTTAGCAGTATTTTCATGCTCTATATAAAACTGTAATAGGTCATATATGGAGTTGTTATTGTGTGACTGAGATGGAACCCCCCCTGGGAACGTGTACCATAAACTGACTCCTTAAAAACTCTAAAAACCCCTAACCCCAATACTAAATTATTGTCGATATTTTCTTTTTGTCGATTTAGGCCAAAATTAATTTAAGGCCTGCCTAGATCAAATGTAACATCGACCCAAATCCAAAAAGCAACACAAGTAGTGGTGGAACAGTTTAATATTGTGATTCAGGCAACTGTATGGAAATATGACGGGGACAACTTACTGTGTGAGGCAGGGGACTAACCAGGGCCATCTTTTCCATTGGGCACACTAGGCAGTTGCCTGGGGGCCCCACAAGTATAGGTGCCCCAGGTGCCATATGATTGTCCCAGGAATATACCAATAATCCCATGGTTGGCTTTGCTTATTATACTGTTTGTGTGTTTTCTTCAGGTATGTCCAAACAAATCTAGTGAATATCATTGTGCGGAAGAAGTGAGCGCCAAAGGCTCCCTGCCCTAGCCAGATAGTTCTTGTAGGCTACGGCTGCTTGTGTCCAGACATAAGTGGCGTGATAATATGGGTGTACTTGGGGATGGCTAGAGGTATGACCTAGTGTGATGTCATGTATTTGGGCAGGGCCCACTGCAGTGTTATGCCGGAGAGGGGAGCATAATGCTTTTAAGACGGCTCTGGGAGTAACTAGAATTCATAGGGCCCCATAGCAAAATGAGATGGGCCCTACCTCCTAATGACAATCAGCTAAAACAGAAACATAAGTAGCAATAATGAAAGGTATAAGCAATCCCGCCATGTATCAGGGAAACCCCATAGTAGAGCTGGAGCAGAAAACCACCAACTACTTGTTCCCTACAAAACGGAACAATGTTTTTGTACCTGGATGAGGTTCCTCAACCTCTGCGCCCCATAGCAGTTGCTATGGCTATAGTTGCACCCGAAGTATGAGACTTATAATTATCTGTGCCCCTAGGTGTAATGATAGCCATAGCAGCTGCCATGGGGCTCGAAAGTTGTAAGGGCGCACTTGTGTGCAAGAACATTGTACTAGTTTGTAGGGACTGGTGGCTTTCTTTTACTTTGCAGTACTATGCAGGTTCTCTAATATATGGCGCTAGTATTTATAGCATTAACTATTGCTACTTCTGCTGTCATTTTAGTTTTCTGTCATTAAGTGGTGGGGCCCCATCTCATTTTGCTGTGGAGCTCTATAGATTTAAAGGGGTTGTCTTTTTATGTTAAAGATCTTGCAAAAACAAGTCAACTTTACAATATTTTCCCATATAAACAGTGGTGCCTACCTATTCGTCAATATCCCCTCTTGTATAGGGCTTGCAATCAGCTCCTCAGGTCCCACATAGCTACAGACCTATCAATCTCTCCTGATAGCGGCTGGCCAAGCACTGGTTTTCTATAGCTACAGACCTGTTCAATCTCTCATGATATGGCTGCCAGCAATGGTTGCTATAAGCTACATATCCTGTTCAATCATCTCCCGTACGGTGCCCACACTGGTTTGCTATAAGCTACAGACCTGGCCTCTCTGCAACCTAGTGAAGCCAGTAAACAAGCACCTGATTTTGATTCAATAGGTTGAACACAGAAACAGGACCTCAAGTCAAGATGAAAGATTGTAGTAGCGGACAACCCTTAAGACTCACCTGCCAAAACTATGTGGTAATGCGGGCCCTGAATCTAGTTAAGAACCCTGCTCCTAAATGGATGAACCTTCTATAGCCTTATGAATTCTTAGTTTGTGACCCATGACCCTAGACTACTTTGTTGTTTGGATGGATTTTGTATGGAGACCCAATGAATTATAATGTACACTACTTTCACTGAATGTTATGGAGTTTACTATGGCCTTTAAATTTTTATGCCCGTACCTATTATGCTTGGTTCCTTGCGCTGAACGTATACAACTTGAAGGAGTTCCTCGGCATTTACTACAGTCATGGCCAAAAGTTTTGAGAATGATACAAATGTTAATTTTTACAAAGTCTACTGCATCAGGTTTTATAATGGCAATTTGCATATACTCCAGAATGTTATAAAGAGTGATCAGCTTAACAGCAATTAATTGCAAAGTCAATAGTTGCCTAGAAAATGAACTTTTTCCCCAAAACACATTTCACTTCATTGCAGGCCTGCCTTAAAAGGAGCAGCTAACATGTTTCAGTGATTGCTCCATTAACACAGGTGTGGGTGTTGATGAGGACAGGGCTGGAGATCAATCTGTCATGATTAAGTAAGAATCACACACTGGAACTTTAAAAGGAGGCTGGTGCTTGGCATCATTGTTTCTCTTTGTTAACCATGGTTATCTCTAAAGAAAACACGTGCAGTCATCATTGCACTGCACAAAACGGGCCTAACAGGGAAGACTATCGCAGCTAGAAAGATTGCACCTCAGTCAAAATCTATCGCATCATCAAGGAATTCAAGGAGAGTGGTTCCAGTGTTGCCAAAAAGGCTCCAGGGCGCCAAGAAAGACCAGCAAGCGCCAGGACCGTCTCTTAAAAGTGTTTCAGCTTCGAATCGGGCTACCAGCAGTGCAGAGCTTGCTCAGGAATGGCAGCAGGCAGGTGTGAGTGCATCTGCACGCACTGTGAGGCGGAGACTCATGGAGCAAGGCCTGGTGTCAAGGAGGGCAGCAAAGAAGCCACTTTCTCTCCAGAAAAAACATCAGGGACAGACTGATATTCTGCCAAAGGTACAGGGAGTGGACTGCTGATGACTGGGGTTAAAGTCATTTTCTCTGATGAATCCCCTTTCCGAATGTTTGGAACATCTGGAAAACAGCTTTGTTCGGAGAAGACAAGGTGAGCGATACCACCAGTCTTGTCTCATGCCAACTGTAAAGCATCCAGAAAACCATTCATGTGTGGGGTTGCTTCTCACCCAAGGGAATCGGCTCCCCAAACCCCAGTCTTGCCTAAAAACAATCCTTGAAAAAAGAAGGGTTTAACCAGGAATGCCCTCCAAGAGAAAACTTCTCCCAACCGTCCAAGAGCAGTTTGGGTGATCAAAAATGCCTTTTCCAGCCTGGTGGAGCACCTTGGCCCCTAAAGCAAAGGTGGATAACTAAATGGCCCCCAGGAAAAAAACATAAAAGGGTTTTGGGTCCCTGGCCCGAAAAATCCTAGATCTTAATCCCATTGAGAAAATTGTGGTCAATCATCAAGGGGGGGGGTGAACAAACAAAAAACCCAAAAAAATTGTGGGCAAAAAGAAGCATTGATTTTTCAAGAAGGACTGCTATCAGTCAGGATTTGGGCCGAAGTTGGGTTGAGAGCTTTCCAGGGGGAATTGAGAGGTCCTGAAGAAGAAAGGGGCAAAAACGCAAATTTTTGGGCTTGCTGCATTAATCATTCTGTCATTTAAAAATTTTTTTAATCATAAAATGGGTTGCAAATTATATTTTGTATGTGATAAAAACATCTGACAAAACACGGGGAAAAAACCAAAAGGGGCAAAAAGATCAGGTGAAAATATAAAAATTATTGATTTCAAATTTTCAAAACTTTTTGGGCCCTGACTGTACGGTACAGAGGGAGGGGGGGGTCCCTGGCCGTGGGGCTTACAGTCTAAAGGAAAGGGGGGAAGAGACCCAGGGTAAGGGGCAAAATGTTTTGGGGGGGTGTAGTGACGCGGGGTTTAAATGTTGGTTATGGCTTGAAGAGAGGGGTTTTTTAGGTTCCCTTGAACGGGAGAGGGGGGGAGAGTCTGATGTGTTGGGGCAGTGAGTTCCAGAAGTGGGGGAAGCAGAGAAAAGTTTTGGGAGTGGTTGTGTGGGAGGTGACAAGAGAAGAGCGAGGAGAAGGCCCTGTGAGGAGCGGAAATTGCGTGAGGGGGGGGTATCTGGGAAAGGGATGATGGGGGGGAGAGGTCATGGGAGCCCTTTTAATTCAGGGTTACTAAATGAAATGGAATCACTGGGCAATGGGTAGGGGAGTGAAAAAAGGGGTTGGCAGAGGGGAGAGGCAGGGAGAAGGGGAGAGAGGTGAATAAATACGGGCAGCAGAGTTTAGGGGGGTTTGGAGAGGGGAGGGTGTAGTAGGAGGCCCCCAAGGAGGAGTTGCAATAGTTGGCGGGGGGATGACAAGGGCGGACCCGTTTTGTTTCTTTCGAGTTAAGGACTGAGCGGATTCGGGAAATTTTTTGGTGGAGGGCGGCAGCAGAGGGGAGGGTTTGGATGTGTGGTTGAAGGGGCGATTGGAGTCAAAGGTTATCCCAAGGCAGGGAATGTGCATTTTGGAGGAGTTACTAGTCATATTTTAGGTGTTCCTTGGGGGTGGGGGGTTAAAATCTCCCAAACTGGGCTTCTGGAAGGTTGGCAAGTATGGTATATCATATGGAGGGAAAGGGGGGCCCAAGGCATTTACAAAAAGGGCACCATATAAAGGGGTTTTGTCAAGTGGCCTTTTAAGAAAACACATCCATGTTTGTGCACAATGCGGTGTTTAAAAAACCAAAATTCTTCAGGCTGGAGCACTCGTGTAACGCTGATTTTACTTCTCATCTTTAACCCATTTATGGTGACAGATTTCTTTTAAGGTAAAGAGTAAAGCCTGCGGGGGGAGAGGGGTGCAGATCAGGAGCGTGCAAGTCAGGAGAGGATAAGAGTCGGCACAATGCTGGGACACGCTCAGGTCACATGTACGGATTTCTTCATAGGCGTAAAACTGTTTGAGGGGTGGGGGGGTGCGACCCAAAAAAAGTGCCCCCTTCGGTTCATGCCCTTTGGGGTTTATTTGTTGGGTACCTTAAAAAAAACCCAACTCCCCCAAACCCTTTACCCCTGCCGAAAAGCTATAAAAGATTAACGGAGGAAATTTAGACATTTCCCTTTATTTGAAAAAAATGCCCCAAAAGGGGGGGTTCCCAAAAATTTGTGTAAAAAAAAGACAGGGAAGTGGCCCCAAAAAAACAATAAAGGGAAAAAAGGGTTTAGTCACTGGGGGGTTTCATGATAAATTTTGTGAATTACTGCGAAATTAAAAACCCCAAAACGTATGGGGGCCTTTTGGAGCAGCGGGATGTCACTGAAACCTCTGTAACCCAAACTTTTGTATGGAGCACTGGGCAGAGGATGTCACGAAACCTCTGCTAAAATACTGTGTATGGGGCCCCGGGCGGAGGAAATGTGACTGCACCTTGTTTAACCTACTGTGTAGGGACCACGGAAAGCAGAGGGATGTTCACTGAAATTGAAAACCCTACTTTGTAGGGGGGCCCTGGAGAGAGGATGTCACTGCCCCTCTGAAAACCCCTTAAGGGTGTAGGGGGCCCCCGGGAAGAAGACGGTTGCCCACTCACCTCTGCTAACCCCAAAAAAAATTTGTGTATGGGGCCCGGACCCGACGGATGCCCATTTAAACCTCTGCAAACCCCTAGTGTGTAGGGAAAGCCTGGAGCAGAGGGATGTCACTGCCCCCTCTGCTAACCCTACTGTGTATGGGGCCCTGGGAGCGGGATGTGTAAATGAACCTCTGCAAAACCCTACTGTAAAGGGAAAGTCCGGAGCAGAGGATGTCATGCACTTTTGGCTTAACCCTTTACGGTGATGGGGCCCCCGGAGCAGGGGGGATTGTGACTGCCCCTCTGTTTAACCCTTATGTTTATGAGGCCCTAGAGCAGACAGATGTCACTGCACCTCTGCTAACCCTGCTGTGTATGGGGCCCAGAGCAGATGGATGTCACTGCAGCTTGCTAACCCTATGTGTATGGGGCCCAGAGCAGATGGATGTCACTGCCACCTCTGCTAACCCTACGTGTATGGGGGGCCTGAGCAGAGGATTTTCATGCACCTCTGCTAACCCTACTGTGTATGGGGCCCGGAGCAGACGGATGTCACTGCACTCTGCAAAAACCCTACTGTGTATGGGCAACGGAGCAAACGGATGTCACTGCACCTCTGCTAACCCTACTGTGTAGGGGCCCCAGAGCAAGAGGGATGTCACTGCACCTTGCTAACCCTAACTGTGTATGGGGCCCCAGAGCAGACGGATGTCACTGCACCTCTGCTAACCTTACTGTGTATGGGGCACGGAGCAGACGGATGTCACTGCACCTCTGCTTAACCCTACTGTGTATGGGGCAACGGAGCAAAGGGATGTCACTGCACCTCTGCTAACCCTACTGGGGTATGGGGCCCAGAGCAGAGGATGTCACTGCACCTTGCTAACCCTACTGTGTATGGGGCCCCAGAGCAGACGGATGTCACTGCACCTTTGCTAACCCCTTACTGTGTATGGGCCCCAGAGCAGACGGATGTCACTGCACCTTTGCTAACCCTACTGTGTATGTGGGCCCGGAGCAGATGGATGTCACTGCACCTCTCTAACCCTACTGTTTTATGGGCCCCCAGTGTAGACGGATGTCCACTGCACCTCTGCTAACCCTACTGTGTATGGGGCCCTGGTGAGACGGATGTCACTGCACCTCTGCTAACCCTACTGTGTATGGGGCCTGGAGCAGATGGATGTCACTGCATCTAACCCCCTACTGTGTATGGGGCCCTGGACCCGGGACGGAATTTTACTGCACCTCTAACCCTACTGTGTATGGGGCCCCGAGCAGACGGATTCACTGCACCTCTGCTACCCCTACTGTGTATGGGGCCCCAGAGCAGAGGGAAATGTCATGCACCTTTCTAACCCTACTGTGTTTTGGGGGCCTGGAGCAGACGGATGTCAATGCACATCTGCAAACCCCTACTGTGTATGGGGCGGTGGAGCAGACGGATGTCACCTCTGCTAACCCTACTGTGTATGGGGCCCCCGGAGCAGACAGATGTCACTGCACCTCTGCTAACCCACTGTGTAGGGGGCCCCGGAGCAGACAGATGCCCACTGCACCTCTGCAAACCCCTACTGTGTATGGGCCCCTGGAGCAGATGGATATAATTGCACCTCTGCTAACCCTACTGTGTATGGGGCCCTGGAGCAGACGGATGTCAATGCACCTCTGCTAACCCTACTGTGTATGGGGCATGGAGCGACGGATGTCCACTGCACCTCTAACCCTACTGTGTATGGGGCCCTGGAGCAGACGGATGTCACTGCACCTCTGCTAAACCTACTGTATAGGCCCGGAGCAGACGGATGTCACTGCACTCTGCTACTCTACTGGTATGGGGCCCCGGAGCAGACGGATGTCACTGCACCCTTAACCCTACGGTGTATGGGGCCCTGGAGCAGACATGCCCACTGCACCTCTAACCCTACTGTGTATGGGGCCCCGGAGCAGAAGATGTCACTGCACCTTGCAAACCCCAACTGTATAGGCCCCGGAGCAGACGGATGTCACTGCACCTCTGCTAATTTTACTGTGTATGGGGACCCCGGAGCAGACGGATGTCCCCTGCACCTCTAACCCTACTGTAAATGGGGCCCCGGAGCAGACGGATGTCACTGCCCCTCTGCTAACCCTACGTGTATGGGACCCCGGAGCAGACGGATGTCACTGCACCTCTGCTAACCCTACTGTGTATGGGGCCCCGGAGCAGACGGAGGTCACTGCACCTCTGCTAACCCTACTGTGTATGGGGCCCCTGCGCAGACAGATGTCACTGCACCTCTGCTAACCCTACTGTGTATGGGGCCCCATAGCAGACGGATGTCACTGCACCTCTGCTAACCCTACTGTGTATGGGGCCCCATAGCAGACGGATGTCACTGCACCTCTAGTAACCCTACTGTGTATGGGCCCCGGAGCAGACCGATGTCACCTCACCTCTGCAAAACCCTATGTGAAAGGGGGCCCCCCGGAGCAGACGGATGTCACTGCACCTTTTGTAAACCCTACTGTGAAATGGGGACCGGAGCAGACGGATGTCACTGCACCTTTGCTAACCCTAATGTTATGGGGCCCCGGAGCAGACGGATGTCACTGCACCTCTGCTAAACCTACTGTGTATGGGGCCCAGAGTAGACACTAAAGAGTTGTCTTCTCTTATGAGTCACGTTTTATGCTTCATGGAAAGAATGGATGTTGGTGGATGTGGTGGCAGTGTTATGGTCTGGGGAATGTTTTCGGGGCATTCTCTGGGCCACTCATCCATGTTAAAGGTGTTCTCACCCAATATGAGTATGAATCCATCCTTGCAGATCATATGCAACTATATGCGGTGATAGGCGCCATGCAGTAATACCCCAATTTAGCGTAGGGACCCACTTAATAGAGGTCACCATTAAGTGGCAAGTGGGCCTATACGTTATGATCAAAAACTATACTAAGAACCTCCTGTTCATTTTTTATATAGTTTTGCTGAGAAGCATTAGATAAACGTATAGTGTGAGGATGTGCGGTTCATGCCTCGCCCTTCCAAGTTCATATACAACTATACATGCTGATTCGTCTCCCCCTGGTGCAGATGGGATTTTTCAGGCAAGACAATGCAACCAGTCACATGACTAGAAATGTCCAACACTGATTGGAAAAGCATGACCAAGACTTTCAAGTACCACACTGGCTCCTAATTCCCCAGACTTGAACCCAATTGACCATGTGCAGGGCCCCTGGATGGTGGTGTTGGCTCTATGGACTCTCCAGCAGCTGTGGGGCCACTGGATGGTGGTGTTGGATCTATGGGCCCTCCAGCAGCTGCGGGGCCCCTGGATGGTGGTGTTGGCTCTATGGACTCTCCAGCAGCTGTGGGGCCCCTGGATGGTGGTGTTGGCTCTATGGACCCTCCAGCAGCTGTGGGGCCCTGGATGGTGGTGTTGGCTCTATGGCCCCTCCAGCAGCTGGGGAGCCCCTGGATGGGGGTGTTGGATCTATGGACCATCCAGGCGCTGGGGGTGCCCGGGATGGTGGTGTTGGCTCTATGGCCCCTACGGTAGCTGTGGGGCCCCTGGATGGTGGTGTTGGCTCTATGGACCCTCCAGCAGTTGTGGGGCCTCTGGATGGTGGTGTTGGCTCTATGGCCCCTCCAGCAGCTGTGGAGCCCCTGGATGGTGGTGTTGGCTCTTTTGCCGATCCAGCAGCTGTGGGGCCCTGGATGGTGGTGTTGGCTCTATGGGCTCTCCAGCAGCTGTGGGATGCAGTTGGCTCCTGATACTTGTGACAACCTACCAGGGCCTTATCGAGTCGCTCTCACCCAATCTAGCATCTGTCCATGCTGCACACGGTGGTGACTCTGAATATTAGCTAGTGGTCATAGGTCATGGTCGACTGTATGTGTTTTCTCCCTGTGTTTGCCCAGATTATTTCCAGCTTCCTCCCACACATACTGATAACTTTTTGTGTGTTTGTCTGGTTATGTGCACCATTGGGTACAATGACCGATATGGATGTCAACAATCTGTACCACACTTTGGAATATGTGTGTGTCATGTCGCCACATGAAATACATAAAATCACATCTGTGTCCTCTGAATCTTTCCATGAGAACATATTTAGGTTGATTTCTCAGGCAATGACTTAACAGATGTTAATGTGGAATAAATCAGAGGAAAGTCACCACATGTTACACAGGAGTCATACCTAAATCCACGACTCCATGGCAGTAGAGCTGCAGGGATGGTAACTTCTATCGTGTATTTTCTTACTTGTATTAATCACTGGAATATAAAGGTGACAAGCTAAATGTAGAAATCAATTTTAATTTCTAAGGTACGGCCATGGGTACAAACTTTACCCCAACCTCTGAATGTTTAAATGTCTATAACGCTTATATATTTTTTAAAAATCTGGTTACGGATTTCACTGCACCTCTGCTAACCCTACGGTGAAAGGGGACCCAGAGCAGACGGATGTCACTGCACCTCTGCTAACCCTACTGTGTATGGGGCCCTGGAGCAGACGGATGTCACCGCACCTCTGCTAACCCTACTGCGTATGGGGCCCCGGAGCAGACACTCAAGAGTTGTCTTCTCTTATGAGTAACGTTTTCTGCTTCATGGAATGGCTGGATGTTGGTGTGTTAAATGAGAAACATCAGAGAACACTGATGGAAGAACGCAAGCTGGTGGTGGCAGTGTTATGGTCTGGGGAATGTTTTCGGGGCATTCTCTGGGCCACTCATCCATGTTAAAGGTGTTCTCATACGATTTGAGTATGAATCCATCCTTGCAGATCATATACAACTATACATGCTGTGGGGCACCTGGATGGTGGCGGTGGCTCTATGGACCCTCCAGCAGCTGTGGGCGCCCCTGGATGGTGGTGTTGACTCTATGGACCCACCAGCAGCTGTGGGAGCCCCTGGATGGTGGTGTTGGCTCTATGGCTCCTCCAGCAGCTGTGGGGCCCCTGGATGGTGGTGTTGGCTCTATGGACCCTCCATCAGCTGTGGAGCCCCTGGTTGGTGGTGTTGGCTCTATGGACCCTCCAGCAACTGTGGGGCTCCTGGATGTTGGTGTTGGCATTATGGACCCTCCAGCAACTGTGGGGCAAGTGGATGGTGGTGGTGGCTGTATGGACCCTCTAGCAGCTGTGGGGCCCTTGGATCGTGGTGTTGGCTCTATGGACCCTCCATCAGCTGTGGGATGCAGTTGGCTCCTGATACTTGTGACAACCTACCAGGGCCTTATTGAGTCACTCTCACCCAATCTAGCATCTGTCCATGCTGCACACGGTGGTGACTCTGGATATTAGCTAGTGGTCATAGGTCATGGTCAACTGTATGTGTTTTCTCCCTGTGTTTGCCCAGATTATTTCCAGCTTCCTCCCACACATACTGATAACTTTTCGTGTGTTTGTCTGGTTGTGAACACCATTGGGTACAATGACCGATATGGATGTCAACAATAAGTACCACGCTTTGGAATATGTGTGTGTCATGTCGCCACATGAAATTCATAAAATCACATCTGTGTCCTCTGAATCTTTCCATGAGAACATATTTAGGTCAATATCTCAGGCAAGCACTTAACATATGTAAATGTGGAGGAAATCAGAGGAAAGTCACCACATGTTACACAGGAGTCACTTCACATGTTGACCTGGTCATGCGTAAATCCACGACTCCATGGCAGTAGAGCGGCAGGGATGCTAACTTTTAGGTTGTATTTTCTTTCTTGTATTAATCACTGGCATATAAAGGTGCCAAGCCAAATGTAGAAATCAATTTTAATTTCTGAGGTACGGCCATGGGTACAAACTTTACCCCAACATCTGAATGTTTAAATGTCTATTACGCTTATATATTTTTAAAAAATCTGGTTACAACTATTGATAGCAGAAAGTCAAAGCATGCTGGAATAGATATGGGCAGCTCTGTAGCCAAGTGTAGCATGACTTTTATGTATGTGTCACCAATGGGAAAGGACAAAGTCTGACTTGTGATATTAATTATTTAACACAATAGCACAAACACTGGCATAATCTTGTCGTGATAAGGGATAGACTTTCATCCAAAAGCTTGTTTCAAAGGGGATGGCCCCTGGGGGGTGCCAGAATCCGAAGTTTAAAAAGTAGAATTATTTTTGATTTGCTGATAGAATATTTGCATTGCATCAGATCCTCCATATTACATATGTCAAACTCAAGGCCTGCGGGTCGAATTTTGGCCCTGCTACAAAAACTTTAATACTCGAGCAGGGAGGGTTGGGAGAAGAATGGTTCCCTTTTCCGGGGAAAATGCAGCCATGTTGGGAAAGAGGTGGCGCATACCCAAACAAATTTCCCCTTTTTTTGGCCCAAAAATTTTAAGGGGGAGAAAAGGTGCTCCAAGGCACCCTAAAGACTTGTCAAGGCCCCTTCAAGGGCAACAATAATGCTGATGTGCCCCTCTGTGAAAATGAGTTTGACACCCCTGCTTTATGTTGAATGATTTGATGGTGACCTGTTTTAAGATGCACTGATATGTTAGCACTAAGAGCATGTTGTAGCAATGGGAAGTCACCCACCACTTCTGGTTGTCCCACCAGCTACATAGCTGGAAGCTGCTGAAAACTGCTTACTGCATTGACATGACCCTTGTATGGTTGCAACATCCCATAGCTCCCACTTAGGTGGTCACTGATGCCTCCAATCCTGTAAGACCGCACCTCTTTCTTGATGGCCATTAAACATGTTTTACCAAGAATTTGGGAAGACTGCAGCATTGTGGTAAAAAAAAATTTCCCAAAAAAACCCTAAAACCAAAAACCAAAACCCCCACAAAAAAAAACCACCCCTATCCCCAAACAAAACAACCCCCTTTTTCCAACCAAAAAAAAAAAAAAAACCCCAAACGGGGAAAAAAAATAATGAAAGGGAAAAAGGTAATCTTTTTCTGTATTGGGGAGAGGATTTCTTCACACTTCTCAGGTCCTGCTGATAACACTTACACCTCAAGACCCCTAACCACCTGGGGGAAATAAATGGGCAAGCAATCCCCTCATGATTTGCTATAAGACCAAATGGAATTTATAGACACAAGCCAGAAACTCATGTACATAGGAGAACTTTAAAAAATATTCTAAAATCAAGAACCACCCAATAAAAAAAGAAAAAACATATAAAATTAGAATTTTGTCCCTTGGAAGAAAAAAAAATTTTTTGGTTAATGTTCCTTTACGGGAAAGGGTTCAGGGCCCCGTCCTGGGCCAACAAAAAAGCTTTTAGCGGGAAGTGCTTTGCTGCCCGTAGCAACCCGGGTTTGAGGGCCCAAACAACCAACCAGGGCCCTAAAAACCAGCAGAGCTCAAAACAACCAACATCTCAAAAACCCCAGGGCCCATACAATTAGTCAAGCTCTTACAACCCAAAATTTAGGTCATACAAAACCAATAGGGCCTTGCAACCAGTCAGAGGTTTAGCAAACCTCATAGCCCATAGCCCCCCAATCAAATCATAGAACCATCAGAGTTATGGACCAACTGAATTTTTAAAATGACTTGATTGGGTTTCTGTGGGTTGATTGGTTGCTTTGGGGTCTGAATGTTAATATGAGCTTGGGATTTGGTTGCTATGGGCTCTGATTGGTTTTGCTATGACTTGATTGGTTGCTATGGGGGCTGTTGGGTTTCTAGACTTTGATTATTTGCTATGGCAACAAGGACAGTCTTACTGCTAGTCAGTTTTCATACATAAGGCCCTACATGTTTGTGAGATCTATACATTTAAATTTTCAGTGCATTTCATATTAAGAGATTTATGTTGCACGAAATTAGAAAAACATGGCTGTCATGGTCCAAACAGAGCACGCTACCTGTCTAGGGGGCCATTCACAGAGCTTTTTCTTTCAGTGCTATGCTGGGATACGTTTTGGAGTAGGAATGCAGACCTCGACAATCCTACACGAACCCCTGCATTTCTGTGTGTGTATACGTTTACATCCGTCTATCTACTTAGAGACCGTCTACGTTTTGAAACATTTTTATACTTTGTCAATAAAATCACTTGATGTAAATGAAAAGAAAACGTAAAACGTATGCAAACGTCAACATTGACATTTGCATACATCGGTCATAGACTTCAAAGTTAAAAATAAATGTGTGCAAATGTAGGCGAGACAAAATCGCAGCAGACCTGACTTTTGTATGCGTCTCAAAAGCAGTATCTAAACTCAAACGGAGTCAAAAGTCTGCGCTGTGGCTGTACGTCTCTCCCATTGTACTCAGTGAATACGTCGAGCTATGCGTGTGGATACTGTTTTATACCCTCCAGACATATGCGGTTTCTAAATACCGAAACCGGGCGATAATGCGACGGTATATCTGTGCTGTGTAGATGTGGCCTAAGGCTATGTTCACACGGCTTATTTTGGGATGCATTTCGCCACGTACTGCGCTCTAATACGAGCGATATGCGCCCCAATCATTACGGTATACACATGTGTAATATTTTTTAGCATGTTGCTCCAATAAAATACGGAATTATTTAAACTTTGAATTGTGGATACCCCGCCCCTTTGTTTTTGGATTCCGGTGTGAAATTTTGGAAACCACGGGGGGCAGTGGGTGAAACCCCGGCTCTGCCCAACCTAAAGGGGGGTTTTTAAAACAGGTGGGGTTTTTTTGGTGTTTTTTTGGGAATTTTTTTGGGGATGCGTTTTTTGTGCGGGAAAAGGGAAAACAAAAAATGCTTACATTGTTGCACAAAAAACCCCCAATCCAAAAAAACCCTAAAAAAAACGCCCCAAAAACCCAGCCCCGTGGGGAAAGCACCCTAACTAAAACACAGTTTCCAGGTGGGGATAGTTCTTTTTTTTTCCCAAACCTTTTAGGGTAACCCCTTTGTTTTCATAAAAAACCTAGGGGAAAAATGCCTCCCCCCTCCCTGCTTTTAAAACAATTTACGATCGTATTGTGTCCCGGGGGGGAGATAAAAGGCTTATGCCCCGGGTGAAAAGGGAACAGTCTAGGGGGCCCCGGCGGAGAATGAAAACCCCCCCCCCCCACGCAAAAACCCGAACATCCGGCTTAATTGCCTAAGGCCGCGTTCACAAGGCGGCCTTGGGAAAGGGGGGGGTGGGCCCGGGCCCCCGAGGCCAAAACCTGCCTAAACCTCCCCGCAAACCGCGCCCCTGATGGGGGGTTTTTTGCGATCGGGCGCTGGGCTTTGGTTGCGGCGCTAGGGGGGCTTTGGGTTTGGGGGGCGGGCTTGCGGCGAGGGTTTGCCCCTTAAACCCAAAAAATAGGCAGGGGAAAAAACCGCCCCTTCCAGCCGCGCACCAAACCCCCGTGGCGACCCCCGGGGGACGGAAAACACCCGCAAGGAAAACCGTTGCTGAGGACTCCCTTTTAAAAAAAGGGAACAGGAGAGTTCTCAAAAGGCGGGGAAAGGCCGGGGCCAAACCCGCGGCTGTGATTTTTAACCCCGGGGTTTTTTTTCCCCATGGGAAAACCATTTAAAAAACTGGGCGCGATTTTGGGACGGGGTTTTTGGGCCCGGGAAACCCGCGTGGGAACCCGCGGCCTTTAACCGCTTTAAAATTTTCCGTCATGTGAACAGGGGCCTAAGGGGTTGGCAAGTGCCGATGGTGGGAAAGGACTTCTCACCACAGATCTGCGTCATGTCGGGATCACTTGGGGTTTTCCCTTTTAAAAGTTCCCCGCTGTTTTTTTCCTCTGAGAGCAAACACTTCCCAAACCCCTTTAAATTGTTGTGGGTGGGGTTTTTTGGGGGGGTTTGTTTTTTTTTGGGGGGTTTCATTTCCCCGCTTTAAATTTTGATTTTTTCCCCCCAAAGGGGTTACTTTTTTTTTTTTATGGCCTTTGGTCCCCCACTTCCAAGGGATTTTCCGTCGGCGGTCTATAAAAATAGAACAAGTTCATTTTTCCCAAACCCGGTTTTTGGGCAAATGGAACCCCTCCTCTCGGGAAGGGGGAGAGGGTTTTTTTCCCCTTAAACAAAGGGTTTTTTCCGACCAGTATTTGCCACTGAGCCCGGGTGAAGGCCCCTTACAGGTGTCCCCCTTTCCCTTAATGAAGAGTTTCCTTTTATCTTCCTGCGTTTTCCCGTCTCCCTTTTTTTTTCACCTTAAACTGCCTGGGAAATTTTTTTTTTTAAATGACCTGAAAGGGGCTTATTTTCGGAGTAGGGTTTATTTTTTTAAAAACCCATTTTTTCCGGGAAATCCTGAAAAAATCATGGGGCTTTTTTTTTCCCCCCCCGGAAAACAGGGGCCCCGCCCCTCTTTTTCTGAGCCCCTTCTCCCCCTTTTCCCTTAGGATTTAAAAAAGTAGCAGGCCCAAGGGGTTTATTTTATGTGAATCATAGCCAGGGGAAATTATGCAAGGGAATTATATCGGGTTTGGGCATCGCCTTGGTATAGAAGGGAATCCAAACAGATTTATAATAGGATATTAGTTTTTACTTTTAAACCTGAGCCTTTACAGGAAAAGGGTTGGTTCCCAAATACTGAAAAAGGGTATGCAGGTTTTCCCCCTTCCCTTTTCTAATACACTAAAGGGGGAGAACCCCCCCGGGAAAAAAACAGAAATTATATCTTTTTGGGGGGAAAGCGGGGAAATAAGGGGCGGAAACCCTTTAAAAGGGGAGGCCCACTTTTTTTTGGGAGCGGGAAAAGGCTGGGGACACTCCCACCCCCCACTATTTTTGGCCTTTTTCCTGGATTTTGTTAAATGGGGCCCCCTATTGGTCATTTTGGGTAAAAATGCTTCTCACTTTTTTGGGGGGCACGTTGCTGAATAGGGGTATTTTGGCCCTGCCTATTTTAGGGGCACAAAAAGGGGTTTCATTATTGTAAAGGTTTTCCCGGGAAGCAAAATTTATTTGCCAAAAGACTGTGATACCTCTCCCCCAAATTTTAAGTTGGAAGTCCCCGTACCCCAAAAAAAGAGGGGGACCCCCCAAAATTTTGGGTTCTTGTTTTTTTAGGGGTAAAAAGGCCCGCCCCATTTTGGGTTTGCACAGTGGCGGTCATTATTGTGAGGGTACTGAAGCGGATACTAATTCAGGGTACTGTGGGTCTTATTTTCATAGGGGCGCTATGGCTGTCACTATTTTAGGGGGGTCGGAGCTGTCATTGTAAAAAGTTCTCTTGTTGTAAATTTTTGGGGGGAAATGGGCCTAAAACAAAAATTTTTGGTTTTTCTTTTGGTTGTTGTTAGGGGGAAAATTGCGGTTTGGGGGTCCAGTGGGTTTTCTCACTTTTTTTGGGGACTTTGGGTTTGCTTACTGTTTTGGGGGGGGACTTTTTGGGCTTTTCCCCCTATTTTAGGGGCCCAAAATTAGGCAGTCTAATTTATGAGGGAAGTGGAGCTGTCACTGCTTCAGGGTACTGTGGTTCGTGTGCTCACTGTCATAGGAGGGCCGGAGTTCTCACTATTAAAGGGGCACTGTGGCTGTCACCATTTTTGGGGGGGGGGCTTCAGCCCCACTTTTTTGGGGCATTTGTGTTTTAAAATTTTGGTTCATTTTTTGGGGGGCGGGCACTTTATGGGGGAACGTCCCTGTCCCTTGGACCCTTTGGTTTCCCCACGTGGGGGGGGACTTGGGGTTGTCACTTTTTAAGTGGGTACGGGTTTGGGGGCTTTAAACCATTTTTTGGGGTCCTGTGGTTTGGCCCCCGCCAAGGGGAAACTTTGTTTCCATTTTTGGGGGGCCCTTACTGTCACTTTTAATTGGGGGCCCCTTAAAAGGGGCCCTTTTTTTGGGGGGCCGTGGCTGTCCCCATTTAAGGGGTTTTTAATTTAGGGGGACTTATTTTATGGGGGCAGGGGACAAGGGCCTTTTTAACTGTTATGGGGGCACTTATTGGGCCCCCATTTTTCATGGGGACTTTTCCCTTTTTCATATTTTTGGGGGCATTTGTGATTATAAAATGTTATGGGGGCACTTTTGGCACCCATGGTTTTGAGGGCCCACGTACCCGTCACTTTTTAGGGGGGGCATTTGGGTGGCCTGTCCACTTTTATGGGGGCATTTGTGTTGCCCACTGTTAGGGGCCACTTAGCGGGCATTTTTATGGGGGGACTGTGGCTGCCCACTTTTTTGGGGGGCCCACTGTACCTTTTCACTTTTATGGGGGAAATTTATTGGTCACTTTTTAGGGGCCCACTTTTTCTGAAAAATTTTTTAAATTTCCCCGGGGGCCCCTGTGAATTTTCATTGTTAGGGGGGGCACGAAAGCTGTATTTTTACTCCCTTAAAGGGGGCACTGTAGCTTCACGGGTTATGGGGGCCCCCTATGATGGTTTTTTCCCTTTTTTTTGGGGCACTGGGGTTTTTTTAGGGGGTTAACTTTTATTTCGGGGCACTGTAGCGCCCACTGTTAGGGGGCCCCTGAGCGGGCCACTGTTATGGGGGCACTATGATGGTGCCTTTTATGGGGCCACTGTGGCTGTCACTAGTTTGAGGCCATGTCGGTTCTCATTCTAATGTGTGTAAGGGCATTCAATTGGCATAGTTTTGGGGTGTGGTCTATAGCTTATTGGCAGGGCATACCTGCCCATTTTTTAAGGTTAACAAGGGTGACCTACAGAGGTCAATGGAGCTCCTTGACAGGAGCATGTCTGACCCAGGGGGTCCACTCTTACGTTACAAAACTCACACCCCTTATTATAACTTCTTTCTATTATAGGTGGGACCCCACCGGAAACAGGATCTGTGATACCTGTCACATAGAGGTCCACCTGTCTTGGGATGACGGGTCCTTGGATACAGATACAAACATTGGTCACTGTGGTAGTAACGCATCAGATACGGGTGTGTGCCGTACGTTACTCGACTGCACCCAGATCAAAGGTGATGAGAGGAGTCCCGGCCGCCTCTTCCTGCCATCGCTGTGAATCATTGTCTTATCAGTTAATGCCAGTTAGCAATAACCCAATCACGGGAGCTGCTGATCGCTCGCACTTCGTGGTCAATCATTGACCGATCCTTCTAATTCTGGAAGTATCCGTCCGGATGTGATGTTATCAAGGAGAGGAAAGTTCACAGAAGGAGTCATTCAGGCTTCGCCTCATCAGTTACTATACAATGACTGTTTTAGTACTTTAAGGACAGATCTAAAATCCAAGGGCTCAAAGCAATTACCCCCATAATAAGAAATATGAGTCCTTAAAGGGGTTCTCCACTTTGGACAATGCCCAAGGTCCTTTGACAATAAAGCGATCACTAAGTGTCACCCGTCTCGGACCCCCAGCCATCGCCTCCAATTTGTTGGAAATGTGGCAATTTGTGTTCAATTTTCCTACAGCACTCCCACAGGAGAAAAGAGGCATTACACTGTGTCCATTCATATCAATGGTGTGTCTGTGCAATGCAGGACAGGACAGGTCCTCCAGAGTGAGAGACGCTCTTTGTAATCGCAATCCCCCTTCCTAATGAGGATACTGAACAGAAGACCCCACTCTATGAACTTAAAACTTCACAATCCAAAAACAAGCAAGCCAGCTCACCTGTAAGTAGAGTGTTCAGAAAGCTGGGGCCACATGTATGAACACTGTTTAGGTCTAAAACTCACTCTTTGGCCCATAGGGACCTATGGGAAAAAAAAGTGAGTTTTAGACCTAAACAGGTTCATACATGTGGCCTTAAATGTCAACTTTAGAAGACAAATAGTTGTATCCAGCGACCTCCAATAAAAGTTATTCCAGCATTAAAAATGAAACAAGCAGTCAGACGCTTACACCTTTCAGACAGCAGATGCCCTTAGTCGCCAGCCTCTGCTGCCTGAGATGCGTAAGCATTTGACTGTTTCATTATTTCTGTTTTAATGCTGGAATAAATTTTACATTTTATTGTAGAACGCTGGATACAACTATTTTTCTTCAAAAATTTTATAGCAGGTTGTAGGAAAATGGGTTTTCTAAGCTGAGAAAAACTCTTTAAGGTGTCTGGGAAAACTGGGGGACTACCAATATGACCTCTAAGATGGATGATTTCCAGAATGTTACACTTACTGGCCATGTAGTGATAGGAAATCGATAATATATCCCTATGTAACTAGTTTTAAAGCAGGTATCCAGTTTAGAGACACCTACCCCATACATCGAGGGTACTGCCCCATCTAGGGCCCTCCTTTGTTAGCAAGACTGGAGATGAATTACAAAGAGTGTCTCTCTCTCTCTTTGGAGGACCCGACATGTCCATACCTTACCTAGACAACCCATTGTATTCATGGGCACTGTGTAATACTTGTAATACGCCTGTGGTGGCACTGCATGGAAGTAAACCAGTTCCTGACTGGGCCGTTTGCCCACCAGTGGAGCTGATTCTTGGGCCCCCACCAGTGGAATTGATTCTTGGGGCCTGCCAGTGAAGTGATTTTGGGGAGCCACCATGAGTTGATTCTTGGGACCTACAGTGGAGTTGATTCTTGGAGCCCCCCACCCCAGTGGAGTGATTCTTGGGGCCACCAGTGGAGTTGATTTCTGGGGCCCACCAGTGGAGTTGATTACTTGGGGCCACAGTGGAGTGATTCTTGGGTGCAACAGTGTGGAGTTGATTGGGAGCCCTCCCACCACCCCCCTCCCACCCATCCACCAGTGGAGTTGATTCTTGGCGCCCACCGGTGGACGTTGATTCTTGGGGCACCAGTGGAGCTTGATTCTTTTTGGGGCCCACCAGAGGAGTGATTCTATGGGGCCACCAGTGAGTTGATTCTTGGGGCCACAGTGGAGTTGTTTTCTGGGGGCCTGACAGTGGAAGCTGATTTTTGGGCACACCAGTGGAGTTGAATTTCTAGGGGCCTGCAGTGGATGTGATCTTGGGGCCACAGTGGAGTTGATTCTTGGGGGCCACCTGTGGAGCGATTCTTGGGCACCCACCAGTGGAGGTGGATTCTTGGGCCCCACCAGTGGAGATGTTTCTTGGGGCCGCCAGTGAGTAATTCTTGTTGCCCACCGCTGGAGTTGATTCTTGTTGCCCACCACTGGAGCTGATTCTTGTTGCCCACCACTGGAGTTGATTCTTGGGGCCCACCAGTGGAGTTGATTCTTGGGGCGCCCCAATGGAGTTGATTCTTGGGGCTCGCGAGTGGAGTTGATTCTCTGGGGCCGCCAGTGAGTTGTTTCTTGGGGCCCGCCAGTGGTCGTTGACTTTCTTGGAGCCCACCAGTGAGTTGATTCTTGGGGGCCACCAGTGAAGTTGATTCTTGGGGGTCCACCAGTGGGATTGATTATTGGGGTCACAAGTGGAGTTAATCTCTTGGGATCCACCAGTGGAAGCTTGATTATTGTGGCCACCAGTGTAGCTTGATTACTGTGGCCCACAGTGAGTTGATTCTTGGGGTCCACAGTGGATTTGATTCCATGGGCCCACAGTGGAGTGATTCATGGGGGCACAACCCTAAGCTGCTGTTACAAAGCCTTTCTTGTTTTTTTTTTCTTTTTTGTTTCTTCCTCCCTGAAAAGCATCCCCAGGCTTGCTATGTCCAGGGACCCACCGTGCCCGGAGGCTCACAGGGCCGTCAATACTCTGCCCCTCTGTGGGCTAAAGGGGTCGGGGGAAGTTTTTTTTTTTTTTTTATTTGCCATAAATAATTGTACAGTGCCACGAAAGTGCTGGAAAGTTACAAAAACTGTGACATATAGCAAACCCCCTCCTGGAAGGACCGGGCTCAGAGCTAGCTGGTCAATAACGACCGTGGTATCTAAGTGGTTGCACAGAGGGAGGGCTACAATAGCAGATGGTAACACTATGGAAAAGATGAAGGCCCTTGCTGGACGAAAGCTCCATGTTTTTATGTCATACTTAATGGGCCACATGTATGAAAACGGTTTAGGTCTAAAACTCACTTTATTGCCCATTGTTTACTATGAGCAAAAAAGTGAGTTTTAGACCTATACATTTTTCATACATGTGGCCCAATTTCTTCTATATAACTAGATGAGCCCTTCGAATTGACTTCAATGATGTCGGAAAAGGGTGAGGGACAATTCTTTGAAAGGAAAGAACAAAAAATAAACTCATAACTCACACAGGGTGAAGCTGAAGCAGGAATTCAGTTTTCTGTCATTGTAATTAGGTGTTTCACTGCAATGCAGGTCGGGGACACATGTAACACTTTAATGATATCTCACGTTACTGCACAAACATTCACTTCCCTCAAGGCTGAAATTATATAATTAAAGGCTAAATAGAACCTCTCAGCCCAAGGCTTTAATGCAAAAATTTTAAAAATAGTATTTAGAGAGAGTGGGCCTGCAGACCTGGGCGAACAAGACGAGCACGAACTGAAGCGAACAAATTTGTATTGTGCCTTATATACATGAACTGCAAAACTACAGAAGACTAAGGGTAGAACACTGTATAAATGCAACTGCAAATTGTAATATATAGTAATTGTATTAGCAGTAGTTATATTATGTACTTAGGGGGCAGTATTATAGTAGTTATCATTTTGTACATAGGAGGCTGTACTTAGTAGTATTAGAGTAGTTATATTCTATGTAAATAGGGCTGGCAGTATTATAGTAGTATATTATTATACAGAGAGGGCAGTATTATAGTAGTTATATTCTTATACATAGGGGACCTGTATTATAGTAGTTATATTCTTGTACATTGGGGGGGCGGATTTTAGTAGTAATCGTTCTTATACAGAGAGGGCCATGTAATTACAGTAGTTATATTTTATACAATAGGCGGACAGTATTATAGTAGTTATTTCTTGTACATAGGGGCAGTTTTTAGTAGTTATATTCTTATTACATAGGGAGGCAGTATTATCAGTAGTTATATTCTGTACAAAGGGGACAGTATTATAGGCAGTTATCTATTTCTTTTCTACATAGGGCGGCAGTATTATAGTAGTTATATTCTTATAACATGGGGGGGCAGTATTAGAGTAGTTATATTTCTTATACATAGGGTGGGCTAGTATTAGAGTAGTTATATTCTTTGTACATAGGCGGGCCAAGTATTATAGTAGTTAATATTCATGTGTACATAGGGGCAGTTTATAGTAGTTATTATTCTTGTACATAGGGGCAGTATTATAGTTTAATATTCATATGTACATAGGCGGCAGTTTCTATAGTAGTTATATTCTTTGTACATAGGGGCTGTATGTATAGTAGTTATATTCTTCGTACATAGGGGCAGTATTTAGTAGTTATATTCTTGTACATAGGGGTACAGTATTATAGTAGTTATATTCTTGTACAACATAGGGGAACATTATTGTAGTAGTTAGTTATATTCTATGTACATTAGGGGACAGAATAATAGTAGTTATATATTGTAATTGAAGCAGTATTTTAAGTAAGTTATATTCTTGTACCTAGGGGGCCGTATTATAGTAGTTATATTCTCTGTTAATAGTGGACAGTATTATTAGTAAGTTATATTCTTGCTACTGGGGCGTATCATGCGAAGTTATATTGTTGTACATAGGGCGGCAGTATTATATATTATAGTATGTATGTCGTATTATTGTTAGTTTTATTCATGTCTTCTTTGTGTCTATTTTGATTATCTCTTATTTATTATGAAAGCATAGATCTTTTTATTTTGTTAGGTTGGGAACGGTCACCATTTTCTTACATAGAAGGGTTCTGACTTTCTGCAGAGTACCTGGAGATCATCATTGTTGTTCCTGCTGGAGTCCTATACAACTCTTTCCGCCTTTCGGGTTTGCCATCGGAGTCACACCTTCATAGAACACGCCGAATATACAGTTGACAGGCAATTCCCCTCCGTCCTTCCCCTATTATCGCCATTGTTTAAAAAAATAAATAGTTTTATTTGTTCTGTGGAATTAATACTTTTTCAGGTTTAAAAAAATGCTGGAGGTGAGTTTGTAAGTTTTCTTCTGATGCTGCATATTATATATATATTTATATGTTGGAAAGCTCCCTTGTTTGACTTACACATTTCCTATTTGGAAGAAGGGTCCCCTGACTTAGGCTGGTACTTGGGGGTGTCCTTCCGCTTTTGAAAGCCCCCAGCTGATCAGCTATGATTTGTGAGAGAAGATTATTCAGCAAGTTTTCAAATTTCTCTATTGCGCACCCAGGGCAAGTGAAGACATTGCACAGTGTCCATTGCAAATCAATCTATGTTCAATGTAATGCAGAGCTCTGTTAATCTTTCAAGAGAAACAATATTATTCTTTTTCTGAAAACCACTAGTTAGTGCAATGGGCCCCTATGGACATAGGGCCCCAGGTTGTGGAATGCATGTCCATAGTGGCTTTGCTTGGAGGCCATATGCTGTTAAGACAACCTTGATCTTTATGTGTCACTTTGATATTGCGATGAACGGTCCACCGAATGGAGGTCTCAACTCCAAATTCTCTAGTAGGGTTAGGGTTTGCGACATTAGGTTATTCTAGACCACACAACCCCTTTTAAGTGGATGACAATGACCCAAATTGATAGAACACACAGGTAGACACCAATGTTTGACTGTGACGGTTTCACACAAGTCTGTACCGTGCCTGTCCGGTGTCAACACCTGACCCCTGGTAAAAGTCATGGTCAGTCAGTCAGGGAATGGTGAGTTCTCATTGCAAATGGTCACAGGCTTTGCCATTAAACACCTTCATGTGTCACCGCAAGCACCTGCTTTAATGCCATAATACCTCCCCGACAGAACGAGGATATGATAAAAAAAAGAAGGCAAAATTAAAACCCAAAAAAAAAAATTTTGCAAAAAACAGAAAAAAAATTCCTTTGAAATTTAATTTTTATTAAAAAATTACCCAATTTTTAAAGGAAAAAAAAAAATAAATTAAAAGGGCAAAAATTTAAAAAAAAACGTACTTTTTGGGAAGTTTTTTTTTACTGTTCAATTTTTGCTGGTTGGGGCCCAGGGTCCATCCACTATTTTTTGGGGTTTTAAATTAAAAACCTTTATCCGGGGGGCCTCTTTAACGGGCTCATGGGGGGGACCCGGGTAAACCTTTTGGTCCCCCGGGGTTTTTCGGGGGGCCCCCCGGGGGGTTTTAGGTGGCCCCTAGGCATTACAGGTCGGGGGTTTTTTTTTTTAAAAGGGACAAAGGCCAAAAAAAGGGGGGGGGAAAAGCAAGAGGAGGGGGTGTAAAGATTCATGTTTTGGTTTTTCCAGTAAAAGAAAACTTTTAGCTGTGGGGGTTTGGGCCCAAAAAAAATTCAACCCCAAATGGTTTGGGCCCCCCAAAGGTTAAAACCCCACGGGTTTGGGGGCCCCAAAAAATTAAAAACTCCATTGGGGGGGGCCCCAAAATCAAATTCCACTGGGGGGCCCCAAAAATAAAAACCCCCCAATTTGGGGGGGGGGCCCTAAGGTCAATCCACTGGTGGGCCCCCCAAAAAATCAACTCCATGGGGGGGCCAAAAAAAAGGGAAATAAAACTCCATGGTGGGCCCCAAATCAATCCATGGTGGGCCCTAAGATCAACCCCACTGGTGGGCCCTAAAAAAGGGGCCCCAAACCTTTCACTTTTTGGGCCCTAAGGGGCCCCAAAACTCCACCCTTGGTGGGGCCCCAAAGAATAACCCCCATTGGGGCCCCCCTTTCCCAGGGCCCCAATTTTCCCATGTGACCCAAAAAAATCAACTCCAGGGGGCCCCTTTGGGTCCCAAAAGAATCATCTTTTTCCCCCGTTTTGGTGGGCCCCAAAAATCGATTTTCCCAAAAGGTATTTTGGGCCCCAAGAATCAATCCACTGGTGGGCCCCAAAAACCCCACCCCCTCCACTATTGGGTTCCAATTTTTAATTTTAAAATCCTCCAAAAAAATGATTTTGGGGGCCCCAAGAATCAATTTTTTCCCTTCCCCCCTGGGGCCCCCAAGAACCCAACTCCACGGGGGGGGAAAAAAAGGCCCCCAAGAATAAAACTCCACTGGTGGGCCCCAAAATCGACTCCACTGGGGGGGCCCCCAAAAGGGAATATCTCCTTGGGGGGCCCTTTGAATATTTCCACTGGTGTCCCCAAAAAAAATCACCTTCACTGGAGGGCCCATAAAATTTCAATCCACTGGTGGCCCCAGACCTCCCTGTCTGTCCTGACCATCTCAAGGGTTGGGCCAGTAATTAAAGCTTTAGTAACTGTGACCATAGTAGCTTATGAATCCCCTCATAAATTTGTGTCCAAAATGATTAAATGCTGGTGCCTATGACTAGTGCCAATAACCTGCCCACAAATTGGATTTTGAAGCTTTGGTGGCACCTCCCCCCCTCTGTTTTGCAGGGTGGGGGCCACAGATTGAAAAACCCTCCCCCACCCCTCAAGGGCCCTTTGAGGACAAATAATGCTAACATCCCCTGCGTGAAAAATTATTTGACACGGCTGTCATTGAGCTACAAGGGGGACAATGGGAAAAAAAAGGGGGTTTGGGGCCTAATTACGTGCTGTGTATTTTATTTAATATATTTCCTTTCTTTCCATTTTAGGGGTTGGATTACCACTTTAATGAGAAATTTTTTTCCCAAAAAGAAAATTTTTTTTTTTGCTCAACTTCATACTTTGCAAAAAAACTGAAGGGGGACTTTGACTGAAGTAGGTATAAGCATTTTAAATTTTTTTATTGAAATTTTTTAGGCTTTTTTTTTGATTCTTAAAACAAATAGTAACTTTTTTTTTTTTTTTACCAGTCAACCCTTATATTGCAATAAAATATTTTTTCCCTTAAAAAAAGCGGTTATCTGGTTAAAAAATTTTCAGACCACCCTTAAATAAAAGTCTCTTTTTCATGACTTTACTAAATTGCCCGGGCCAAAAAAAACCCTCAAATATTTAGAGTTGGGCATCTAAAACTTTTGGCCCCCCCCACTGCTGGGGAAACTAAACCCCCAAAATTCCACTGTTTAGATTTATAAATGCTGATGGGGTTGTATTTTTCCCAACAGCGGAGGGCTGCAGTTTGAGGTGCCTGATTTAGAGAAAACTTTAGGGCCCAGTTTTAAAAAAGGGGGTTGTTTTTTAAATGTGAAAATGGTTATTTCTTTCTCCTTTTGGGGGGTGCTAAGAAAAAAGTGATCTTGCTGCAAACACTACTTTTTTAATTTTTGGGGCGGGTTTGCAAGGGGGGCTTTCTCCAGCTTTTGGGAAATTTACAATCCCATTTTTAATTTATTTTAATTATTAAATGACGATGGGAGATGTTTTCCCGCAGCTGGAGACATATTTGCAGACCCGGTTTTTGGGTTCTCAGATTTGGGGAACATTGTGTCAGCTTTTTTTTGGGGTTTAGGGGTTTCATAAGTTTTTTGTTACAAGGGACCTTTACCTTGAACTTTCCCACCAAGGCTCTAGACTAAGTCCCACGCAGATGTCAAAAGGCAAAAACTAAAATCCCACGATTTTGACATTGCTGGACTTATTATAGTTACATAGTTAGTACGGGTTGAAAAAAGACATGTGGGCCACAAGTTCAAAAACCCAAGGGTGGGAAAAAAAGTAGTTTTTAAAGGGGGACAAAGGGGGAAACAAAACCTCCCCCCCGGTTAATCCCCGAAAACCCCCCAAAGGCAGAACCAATGGAGCCCATCTTGACCCCCCGGCCGCCACCCCCAGGATCCAAATTTACATGGCTCACAGCTCTGGGCAGGACTGCGGTTTTTAATGCGATTTTTCACAAAAGCCGAGTTTTTTTTTTCGATTTTGCCATTTGCCCTTTAATTCAATGTTTTGGGGGCCAACGGGAAATCCAGCACAAACCCGGGGGAAAACCCCCAAAAGGGGTTGCATATTCCTCCTTTCTAAAACCCGACTGTAAAAAATCTGTGCTTATTTATTACAGCACGGGGTTTTCCTTGCTGTTTATGGCCACATTTATTCAAAATGCGAATCCCCTGAGAATCCGACAGTAAAAATTAGGCTGCCTAGACCTAGGGCCTTTTGGGGGCCCCTTTTAAAGGCAATGGGGCAAAAAACCGGTTGGGGTTTTTCCCAACCGGTATTTGTCCCTTTTGTTTTTCGGCCCCATGGGGCCCGGGGGAGGGGGGGGGGGGCGGGGTTTTCCCGAATGAGGGGGGAAAAGCCCCCCCCTTTTCCCTTCACTCAAAAATTCCGTCCGAAAACGGCGGAAAATGGGAGCCCATTTTTTTGGGGTCATTTTCGCCATACAATGCATAAAAAACATTGTGGGTTTGCTTATTCCCTTTTAAATCCCTCCACTTCTGAAACTTGTTGGATCCTCCTATAGGTTTCTAATATTTATAACCCCCTTCATGACTGCAATTTGATCTAGATCCCAAATGTTTTTATAATAATAATAATAACCTTTATTTTTATTAAAAATATATATATAAATTTATATATATATAATATATATAAATTATATTAATTAATTTTTAAATTTTTTTATAAAAAAAATATACCTGAAAATATTTAAAAGGAAAACAAATTTTCCCCGCCCAAAAAACTTTTTCAATTTTTTGGGGGTTGTAGTAAAGGGAAAAAGGTAATTTTCATTGACATTTTAAAAGCCCAAAAGGAAATTTTTCCACCCTTTTTCAAAAAAATCTCAAATTTTTTTAAAACCCTTTTGGCAAAAATTTTTTTAAAAAGGCCCCAAGATTTTTTTTTTTTTGGAATAGAAAAAAAAAGGTGGAATGGGGGCATTTTAAATCAATCATATTGCGACAACGAAAAGAACCAGAGCAAGATAAAGCTTCCTTGTTGGGGTCCCATTAAATTT
>JAODAL010035232.1:0-43200 GCA_025379985.1 Phyllomedusa bahiana | reverse complement strand
TAGGGGCAGTCCCCGGCAATTACCAATTACGGCGCACTCCCCCTTTAAATTCACAGATTCGGCGGCGCCCCTTAGATCACGGGGGACGGGCCCGGACAGCAGGAGCGCGGGACAAGGACGCGGCCGGGTAAGTACGGGCGCGCGGAGGCATGCGCCCCCCGCCCACACCCCCGGTCGCAACACCTAGCCCTTTGCTAGCCCCAAACCTTTATCCGAAAAAAACCCCTTAAGTACCCCCACTAAAATGCCCAAACACAATGCCCTTTTTAAAGAAAGTGTTTAGGACCCCGGAACTCCTCAGGCAGATCACAAGGGGAACCACACAAACATTAAACAAATATACTCAAGGATGATGAAACTTTTGAACTTAACCTAACTGGACTTAGACAAGAAACAACAAAATATTATAACTCAACTTACCTAGACAAGAGAGACTAAAAAAATTGAACTTGAGATATCAGGGCTAAACAAGAGACTTTGCAGTATATTGTGCAACTAGCTTAGACTCAAGGTTTTTTTAGGAAAGCAAAACTAAAAAGCTTGGGTTGTGCCAGGTCAGTGACGCAAAGTATGAAAATTTGCCAGCAACTACCCAGACAAGGGAAAAAAACCGAGAAAATACAGATTAACAAAATTATTGCTGATCTAATAATGAGGAGAGGATGAAATAGTTATGAATGGCAGAAATCATCCTGCCATTTTGTGTTCTCCTGCTAACTAGATGAGATGAGGCTGATCTGGACTATCACCCGACCATGTTGCAGGTGGGTTATTTTGGAATGGTTAATTGCTAGACCTCTACAAATTAGAGTTTAACTGGGTTGCTGGCATTGTGTATAATGTTGGAGAGATTGGTCTTGTAGTGATTGCATTCATCTGGGTTTTGGGTTTGTTATCGGTTTCAGCTTGTTAGAGTTTGGGTTTGTTTTTTGTTTTTTGCCCCTTTCCCCTGCAGTCTAGCAGTGTGTTCTTTTCCCAAGTTCTTTGTTGATTCTGTGCTGTCCTGTTTAGGACCAGCATAGCCGAGGCACATTGGAAGAAATATTGTTAGTAAATTAGTAAAATAGGGCCAGGAGGGTCTGGTGTTAGGGACAGTGCTAGGGATAGAGTTAGGGAAAACTAGTTGTTAGGGTTACATGCTTTTTAGTGTGTTGCTTTATGATTTAAGTCCTTTATCCTTCCATCTCCATCTGTGCCCTAGCCATCACGATCTTTTGTTTAGCAAGTTCCCCAAATACAGCCAAAACACACCGCTACCGTACTTGGTACTCCATGAAAAGAATTGAAAGTAGTGCTCAAGTCCCGCTAATTTTCTGACAGAAACTTTAACCCCTTAAGGCTAAGCCCGAAAAATAGTTAAGACCGAACATTTTTTTTTGTTTTTGCCTCCTTGCTTTTCAAAACGTTGTAACTTTTTTTTTTTTTTTAAGACCAGTTGAGGCCCCTTTTTATTCGGCATTTTACTTTTTGGGGAAAAGTTTTAACACTTATAAATTGCAGAACTTTTTTTTTTACATTTTTTTAAAAAAAATGTTTCTTTTTTTTGCACCATTCACATTTCACACCTAATAACTCATTAGATTAATTCTACAGGTCATTACGGTCATATAGATACCTGATATGTGTAGGATTTTTTTGTGTGTGTAATGTATGCACAATTATTGTTTATCAAATATTTATTTTTATTTTATTATCTATTTGTATTATTTGTTTACACTTTTTATGTTTTTACTCTTCTTTTTTAAATCCCATGAAGGGAGAACTGTGTTCCTTTTTTTTACACTTAGTAATGTGTTAGCATATTCATATAAGCTATTATATTGTAATCTGCATCAGTCTGACACAGGCAGTGATCAGGGCAGCTCACAGTCTGCCCTGATTACTGGCTTGTTACACAGACAGTCCTGGGGCTACTGACTGTGCAGCCGTTCCCCGGGCTCTGTTGGGTCACCAGGTGTCCCGATCACCTGACAGAGCAGGGAAACCCTTTGATTGCGCTTCGGTGACGAACTGCGGCAATCAAAGGGTTAAAGTACCGGGGAGCAGAGGTTTCCCCTGCTCCCTGGTGCTTGCAGGAGCTGCGTTGGGAACAGGGCTGTGCAGTACAGCCCCGTTCCCAGTGCTGCTGCGGCGCCAGGTGCCGCAAACTCCGATGTCTGCAGCAATGCCAAAAGACGTCGCTGCAGACGAACAACTTGCACCAGCCGACGTTAAAAGAAGGTGGGCGGTCATTAAGGATTTAAAGAGGCCTGTTCACAAAACAGATGTGGGTCCCAGAGGTGGAAACTGCATTTATCACACACATTCTATCAACATGCCATGGAACAGCCCTACCTACAAATGTATTTACATCCTGCATTCAGAAAGGGCTTGATACAGCAAGCTTCCTATTTCTCAAGTGAAAATGTATGAGACCACTAAATTATACAGCTCTTTTTAAAAATACAATTGGTACTACATAAGAGTAAATTTGTATAGTCTGAATGGAGCCTGTTCTGGTTTCACATTGAACATTCATTTAAAATCTTCCTATTTTTAGCCTTTTGTTAAAAAAATCTGCAAAACAAGTTTATTTTGTCTACCACATTATGTTGATATTTAATTACCTAAATATAGGATTTAAGATTTCAAGAAGATAAATGCTAAAATTTATCAAGACCTCTCACCATAGGGCAAAGGAAGCACCTGCACCCTTTGGCAGTGGTACTACTTCACATTGTAACTGCGTCACGAGGCCACATGATTAGTTAAAAACTATGATGAAGAATAACCATAATGATATCACAATTCTGTGCCTTGTACCGTGTTTTTCCAAATATAAGCCCTACTCCAAAAATAAGCCCTAGTTAGTCAGCACCTCCTGAGTGATGTCACCTGGTGCCCGCCTCCTGGGCAGTGCGTTTCCCGAGCCCACCACCTGTGGGTAAAGGACCCGAGATGTGTCCCAAAATCACATGCCGCAGGGGCCTTCAGCCCCGGGATAGAGTCAATGTGTTTGTGAAAGTTAAATTTACACACAATTTCATGACACACCCTACGTATACACTCACATTTCCCCCAAACTTTATACGTCAAAAACAATCCTTTATCTTAAAGTGTGGATGGGGGTTTTTCCCGCTGCCCCACTTTTCAAGATAAAGGCCTTTTTAAAAAAAAAACAACCTCCATTGTTTTTTACTATAGGTTAGTACTGTGTGTATCTATCTATTATGTATCTATCCAACCACCAAATACATAATGCCATAAACCATGGGGTGTAAGTGTGTGTATATATGTACTGTGGTATTGCCCGTTCCAAGAGTGCAAGGAAGTAAAAATGTCCCCCATGCAGTGTCTGCCCCGCGTGTTATAAAAAAATAAGCCTTCCCAAAAAAAGCCCTAGCTTTTTTTTTGAAAATGAAAAAAATAGAGACCTGTCTTATTTTGGAAAACAGTGAAGGAGTGTACATACAAAGGGAAAAAGTATTTGTGCCCCCAATTGTGCAAGTTTCCTCTTAAAAAAATGAGAGAGGCCCGTAATTGCATCATAGGGGAGACCTCAATTGAGAGACAAAACGAGAAAACAAAACCCGGATTTCACATGTTGTTGGAAAGAATTTATTTGTAAAAATTTTGGGGAAAAAAGTATTTGGTCAATAAAAAGGGTTTAAATTTAATATTTTGCTATTATCCTTTTTTGGTAATGACAGAGGTTTTAAAGGGTTTGGCAAAAACCCTGTTGCTGGAGTTGGGCCCCTTTCCCTACGCAGATTCCTCTAGAGGGTGTGTGTGCAACACGGTTTCAATCCCTCCCAAAAGGGTTTTCATGGGGTTTCATTGGAGAGGTGGCCATTCCGGGGTAAAAAAAAAAACTTTTACGAGCCATCCTTGGGAGCCTGGCAGTGGGCTTGGGATCATTGTATGCTGAAAACCCCGCCACGTTTTTTCAATGCCCTTGTGATGGGGAGGTTTGCATCAAAATTTTACAAAACTGGCCCATTATTTTTATGTAACGATCAGTCTTTGGTCCCTTTGGAGAAAAGCCCAAAGCATGATGTTGCCATCCCCATGCTTCACAGTAGGTATGGTGTTCTTTGGATGCAACTCATCATTCTCTTTCCTCCAAACACAAGTTGTGTTTCTACCAAACAGTTCTACTTTTGTTTCATCTGACCATATGACATTCTCCCAATACTCTTCTGGATCATCCAAATTCTCTCTAGCAAACTTCTAATACGCCTGGACATGTACTGGCTTAAGCAGGGGGACACGTCTGGCACTGCAAGATCTGAGTCCCTGGCGGCGTAGTGTGTTACTGATGGTAGCTTTTGTTACGTTGGTCCAAGTTCTCTGCAGGTCATTCACTAGGTCCCCCGTGTGGTTCTGGGATTTTTGCTCACCGTTCTTGTGATCATTTTGACCCCACGGGATGAGATCTTGCATGGAGCCCCAAATCGAGGGAGATTATCTGTGGTCTTATATGTCTTCCATTTTCTAATTATTGCTCCCAAAGTTGACTTCTTCACACTAAGCTGCTTGCCTATTGCAAATTCAGTTTTCTCAGCCTGGTGCAGGGCTACAAGTTTGTTTCTGGTGTCCTTCGACGGCTCTTTGGTCTTCACCATAGTGGACTTTGGAGTGTGACTGTTTGAGGTTGTGGACAGGTGTCTTTTATACTGATAACAAGTTCAAACAGGTGCCATTAGTACAGGTAGTGAGTGGAGGACAGAGGAGCCTCTTAACCCCTTAACGACCTTGGGCGTATCAGTACGTCCCAGGGCCGCTAAGGGCTTTGCAAATCGCCGGACTAGTAACAGCGACGGCGGGTGGCTCGCCGCTGCGCTGTTTTACCCATCAGGCGCCGCGGCAAAGATGGCCGCGGCGTCTGAATTAACGCCGATCGGTGCCGCGCACCGATCGGTGCGGTGATCGGCATAAGCGCAGCTATGCTGCGCCGATCCGACACGGGCATTGTGGTGGGGAGCCTTGGGAAGGCTCCCGTCCCTTAACCTAGCCGGTTTGCCCCCCCTTCCGTCGGCCCATCTTTTAACCCTAATGCATTGCTATGCAATGCATTAGGTTGTATTAACAATGCGCCACTTAGTGGTCAAGTACCAAGGTGGCCTCAATGTTACAGTAAAAAAAAATAAATAAAATAAGTTTTAAAGTGAAAAAAAAAAGTATTACAAGATCAAATCACCCCCCTTTCGCCAGTTTACAAATAAAATCATTAAAATAATAAAAAAGTTACACATATTTGGTATCGCGCGTCCGAAAAAGTCCGATCTATAAAAATATAACATCATTTATCCCGTCGCTGAACACCGTAGAAGAAAAAAAATTCCAAACGCCAAAATTGCGTTTTTTGGTCATTTTACGTCACTGAAAAAAATGGAATAAAATGATCAAAAAAGTCGCATGCATTCCAAATGCTAGCGATAAAAAGTACACTTCAGCCCGCAAAAATTCCCCTCACTGACGTCTGTAGGTGTTAGTACAAAAAGTTATTGGTCGCACAAAATGGCGCCGTGGCGCAAATTTCAAAAATAGAAAATGTTTGCCGTTTTTTTACGGTACCAAAACATAACGGAAACCCTACATGTTTGGTTTGCCGGATGCATAACAACTGTAGAATACAGATAAACACATTATATTTACCAATATTTAACGCCGTAAAGCAAAACCCTTGCAAACATGGCGAAAATACATTTTTTTTCACAATTTGCCCCACTTGGAATTTTTTTGCGGTTTCCCAGTATATTCTATAGTATAGTAAATAACACCATTAGAAAAAACATCTTGTCCGCAAAATAAAAGCCCTCATGTGTCTATGTAGGGGGGAAAAATAAAAAAGTTATGGCTTTCAGAAGGCGAGGAGGGAAAAACGAACGTGTCACCCAAAAAAAAAACGCCTGGTCCTTAGGGGTTAATAAGTAAAAAAAAAATTGGCGACAGATTCCCTTTAAAGAATAAGTTACCGGTCTGTGACAGCCAGAAATCTGTAAGTTTGCAGGTGACCAAATACTTATTTTCCACTATAATTTGCAAATAAATTCTTTCCAAATCAGAAAATGTGATTTTCAGGATTTGTTTTCTCATTTTGTCTCTCATAGTTGAGGTCTACATATCATGTCAATTACAGGCCTCTCTCATCTTTTTAAGTGGGAGAACTTGCACAATTGGTGGCTGACTAAATACTTCTTTTCCCCACTGTACATGTGTGTGCGTGCATCACCAAGCCTCTGCTAAGAGGAGCAGCCAGAGCATTGCCCTGAAGTGGCAGGCATTTAGTATAAGTTAGACAGGCCTGTGTGTACCTGTGCTGCTCATAATGTGTTATCTAGAATGCAGTCTATATTAAAGGGGAGTGTGGGGGAGCTGGTGGCAGTCTGTGTAAGAAAGGGGGGTTGTCTGTCATTTGGCATGCCAAACAAACACAAACATCAAGACTTAATCAGCAGTTACGTCTTGTGCTCAACGACCCGCACTCCGAGATTTAAATGCTGTTGTGACTGGTTGGAAGATCTAGACTTTAGTTTGAAAATAAAACTGAACCGGGATAATGTTCACACACATCATTAAGGATTCGTAGAGATACTTAATTTAGGATCATACATGGAGCTGTCATAGTATATAACAGATTCGCTATCTGAAACGCTCCTCAGAGGCCTATTGCCTGCCACATGTGTAAGGAACATCTTCCTGACCCATATCATTGTACGTGGGTCTACACCACCCTTTTACTCTACTGCATGATTGTAGTAACTACTGTACAAACCCTATGATGGGCCTTGCCCTTGTTAGAAGTTCACACCTATGCTGGTGCTTTTTCTTCATGACTGGGAAGCTTCCAATGTAGATAAAATGGCCCTCGTTTACCAACGCGGTTGCAGCAGAAGGGTCTTAGGGGCCGTTCACACGGCTTATTTCGGCGCGGATTCGCACCGTATGCGCCCCGGTTTCCGTGCGTACGGCCCCAATCCGTGTTTGTAATTACGGTAATTCCACGTTCTCCCCCGAAAACCCCCCCCTTATTCAAACCGGAATTTGGAAAAGCGCAATCCGGTCGAAATTCCGGTTGAATAAGCCGTGTGAACGGGGGCTTAAAATGCCCCAAAAAAGGGGGTTTTAAAATTGTTTAAAAATATTTTCTGAACTTCGGAAGGTGGGTAAGCTCACTGGGAGTGGGATGGCTAAAAATGAAACTGCCCCCAAATTTTGCAAAGGTTCTGGCATAGAAAACAAATAAAGAAAACTGGTCTAAAGTTAGAAAATTCTAAAGCTGCATCAAATCAACATAAGCCACTGTGATATATATGGTGCATTTTTGGAATGTTTGTCCAAGTTGTCTAAATATTAAAAACCACAATAGTAAATGAGGGCCAATATTGTACTGCTTTTAGCCCAGCGTCTTTTCCTAATGCATTAACGACAAACCTTCATAATGGGAAAAAAAATCTATTAGAACTAAAAGATTTGATGCATCTTGAACGTTTTGACGCAATAGAAACGATAGGAAAACAAGACGGCAAAATTCTTAGAAAATCTTTAAGTGTATTCTGTACAGTGGAAGAAAGCAGTGGGAGGAAGGAACAATTAGTGTCTACCTCTTGGTATTATCATTGTCACATTGGAGGCACTTTGGGCACAGTGCAGATATGAGGGAGAGACCAGCACAATTTGGGCCTTGCCATTTAGCCATGCTTAACTTTTTCTTCTCTTGTATCAAAGGGACTTTTGGGGTGGTGGAAAAAAAAGACCCAAAAGAAAAAAACTTAACGTTTGTTGTTTTAAAAGTGGTAATCCTTTTTCTTCTGCTCTATGGACTTTTCTGCAGTCATGCCTCTTGATAATGGGCTAGATGCTTCAAGTCTGTGAGATGTTCTTGATTTGCATGCCATATATTTCTGGAAAAGTCAATAAAACGATTAAGGTTAGAAAAAAAAAAGAAGGGGTACATGGCGGCTCTGTCAGTATAAGCGGCCCTGCCCACAGAACAGAAATTCTGCAAATTGCCTGCAATGGGAAATCGTTAGCATTTCCACAACAAGAAATCTAAAATTTATGACCAGAAATTAGAGGAGCTCTGGTTAATTTCTATGGGCAATGAACACAGTCCTGCTGTTACACAGTAAACAAGTCCCAATGTATTAAAAATCTGCAGTTAAGGATTTTGCTACAGATTCACAGCAAGATTGCATTAAAAAAGATGAATCCATAGCATATCTGCAACAGAAATGGATATCCAGCAGATTGTAAAACCACACCAGGGGTCAGTGTTTTTTACCAGTGAATGGATGACATTTCTTAAAGGGGTTGTCTCACTACAAGGATTGCTTTTTATGTTAAAGATCTTGCAAAAACAAGTGACTTTGCAATATATGTCCATTAACATTTTCCTACCTATTCCAAGATATCCCCTCTTGTATGGACTGCATCAGCAGCTCAGATCGCTATAGCTACAGACCTGTTTACTCTCTCCTGATAGGCTGCCAGTACTGGTTGCTATAGCTATAGACCTGGCTTCTACTGCAGCCTAGTTGAAGCCAGTAAACACGCCCCTGAATTAAAAAATGAAACCAAGAAACAGGACTGAGGTAAGATGAATTGATGTAGTGAGACAACCCCTTTAATATCTCATTTAGGCTGCTGGTTATCATAATTTAGCAAAAGGGTCATCTAATACCTATGATGCAGATGTTATTTTGCATGTTCCCCCATTGAGCAATGATTTTACTTAGACACCGTTGGGTCATAAGTTTGAGCCACCACTAACTGCTGGTTAAACACTTGTAACAGGACTGAGAAACCATTCTCTAATAATCTTCATAATTTGAGATTATTTTTGGGAACAACCAACAACTGTCTCATGATATGAATATATGTAAAGTCACCCATTGGGCCAGTAACAGTGAATTTTAGAGGTGGTTTTTGGTGCTCTGAGAGAAGGATGTGATGGAGGAATTGAAGCATAACTATGTGATATATAGGGTTATATGATTTGGAGCAGGATTTCTGAGTAAAAGGCAGAGTAAATCTGTGAAAATTAGAAGAACTGCTAACTCCACCCACATACAGTGATTGACAGTTTGCTCTGTACTCACTAGTACAGGAAAAGCTGTCAGTCACTGTATATGGGCGTGGTACGAAGGACTTCTGCTGTCATGTAAGGAGTCCATTTAGGATTGTTTCTGCTTTTTACTTAAATATCTTGCTCCAAATCATAAAAACTTGTATATTACAAAGCTCAGCTTCTCTCCTGCGATCACATCCTGCACTCAAATAGGGCGGCATAGACAATCAGTCAGCAGAATCTCATAATAGCACCCGCCAGTGGATTGCATTTACAAGTCAGCAAGTGAACAGTCTGTTCTGGAAACAGATAAGAAAAATGGATAAAATATGCAAGTGCAAAGATTTGAGGAACTTTGACAAGGGCTAAATGATAACGCCTAATGACTTCTATAATGCCAGTCTGAGACTGTAAGCATTAGAACAGGACCATTAATCAATAGGAGGTGGCCTGGTCTGATAAGTCAGTTTCTTTTACATCATGTGGATGGCTGGGTGTGCACCACTTACCTGGGGAAAGGTACTATGCACTATGGAAGAATGGAAGATGGTGGGCAGACACTATAAAATTGGTCTGCTGCGAAGTCTTGGCTTCTGACATTATTGTGGATATTATCTTCACATGTATCACCAAAAAGTGTGTACACGGTCACCCTAACACCAAACAAGCAGATCTAGCAACAAATTTTTTTCTTGCTTTATTTAGTCCGTGCATATACATGATTTACACCATACTTCGCCATCAGGCTATACATATAAAGAGTAAAAAAATTGTAGTATACTAGGTTTGTTGTGGGTTCTTCAGTGTTACCTGAAACGTTGCACAGGTGTGCGGTATGCTCTGCCCAATGTCTGGCAGCTCCAAACTACCCAATGCAGGGACTATGAGCGGAGCAAGGTAGCATGAAGAACCCGCGACAAACCTAAATATACTACCATTTTTCTATTCTTTATATGTATATCCTGATGGCAAAGTATGATGTAAATCATGTATATTCACGGACTAAATAAAGCAAGAAGTAAATTTGTTGTTGGATCTGCTAGCTAGGTGTTAGGTTTCTATTGCGAGGCAAGGAGAGGCCTCGGTACGGATCCACAGTGGTTACTTAGGATAAAATATAGTGGTTTTTGTATAGATTTTTGTAAAGGTCAGCACCAATGTTCTTGATATTCCCCAAAAGGCTGAGGCTTTAGCAGGTGTTTGAAAAATATGGTCGATTGGTTTTAGCATATGGACATTTTATACTGTTTAAAACCATATTGTGAAGTATAATATTCCTCAGATACATTGTATCCCCCAATAAGTCAATGATCTTGAAGAACTCCGAGCCTGTTGCACAGGGCACAATTTAACTTTTGTACGTGTGCTTTAACTTCTATAGTACAGAAAACAAGAAATTTTACTTTGCATATAAAGCTCTCCCAAATCTGATTGACTGCATCAGCACGCTGCTCTATATGACTTTAGTAATTGCTTGATCTGAAAGAACTTTTTTAATGATCCTATCTATTAAGATCGGCAAATAGCCTTAGGTGCTCTTTCCTGTGCTGGTTCTCAAGTTGGTAATTTTATAGTGACAAATTTGTATTTGGCAAGTCGAGAAGCTTTAAGGGTATGTTCACACGGCTTAATTGCGGGGCGTACATTATGCCCCACAATTACGGCGGGTCTTCGGGAGTTGCGCTGATCGGCACGTACTCCTGTGGCGCGGAGGGGGGGGCGACAGCCTGCCCGCCCCCCTAGACTGTCATTAGTCCCCGCGCGTGCAATACGATAGTATTGTACGCCCGGGGAAAGGAGGTGTAATCCATAGTTCTCTATGAGAACTGTGGATTACCGTAATGATTGGGGCGCATTTCGCTCATATTAGAGCGCAGTACGCTCACACTACGTGGCGAAATGCGCCCCAAAATAAGCTGTGTGAACTTACTCTAAGGCTAAACCATGTATCAGAGACTGAAGCCAAGACTTCCCATCTCACAACGAATGGACTTACCATCTTATTGGGACTAGAGGTCGTAGTTAATGCAAAACCAAATGAGTGGAGATTTTGAACATCCTCACCAGGCAGCAGAATCAACTTTGCCTACAAGAGAAAATAAACAAAGTCAGAGAAATACCTTTCCATAGACATTCAAATGCCAACTTCTGGAACCAGAGATGGCAGGCATAGAGTCACAGCAGTATAGAACAACGACAAGCGCAGGGTCACGACAGCACGGAACGGTGACAGGCACAGAGTCGCGACTGCATAAAACGGCAGCAGGTACAGAGTCGCGACTGCATAAAATGGTGGCAGGCAGAGTCACGACAGCATAGAACAATGACAAACTGCAGCAGGTAGAAAATACAGCAGATGCATAAATGGCGTTGGACTATGAAGACCGATTTTCACCACAGCATTAATATGATAACCCCCCATTATCTCACCAATACCATGGCAAAAAGAGCCATAAAAGGGTGAGCAGAATTGGGGTAAACTAATTAAACTACTGTCACATGGCGTTACATTAAAAACGCCCCATTACCAATGCAACGGATCATGCACAAGTAGCCTATACTCAGGGGCGGAACTACCGGGGTAGCAGACGTAGCAATTGCTACGGGGCCCAGTTTCTTAGGGGGGCCCGGGACCCGTAGCTGCTATATTTGTCTGCTCCCCGGTAGTTCAGCCCCTGACCCGTCCGGCAATGAAGGTAACTGCCGGCGGGCCCTGCGAAAAGATGCTGTGCGGTTCGCACTGTAAAAAGGCACAAAAGCCCGGACAGAGCGGCGGGGGGGGAAAAACACATTAATGTCAGTGCTCGGCCCCTCCCTTTCCTCCCCCCCTCCCCCCTTCGCCCGTACAGTGTGAAGAGTGGGGAAAACCCAGGGGAAGGGGGGGGGGAAAAAAAAAAATGCATTGCCCAGTCTGCGAAACAAGGGGGAAAGTGTATTCCTCTCCTTCTGTCCAGATTTTTGGACCTGGGACAGTGAAAAACAAGCAGAGCAGTAGCTTTTTGGGGCCCCACATGTATAAAAAACATTTTGGTCTAAAATCCCTTTTTTGCCCAAAATTTTTTTTTATGGGGCCCCAAAAAATGCTTATGCTTGCTTGTTCTCACTGTCCCAGGTCCAAAAAGTTTTGGGCGAAGGGGAGGAATAACCCCCGGGAGCCATAAGTAACAGTCACAGCCCTGCCTGCGCTTGAGGGTGTCCCCACAGACAGGTTTCAGTGGTTTTTTCAGATGGTTTCCCCGATTTGAAAGCCGACTGCCAAAAAAATTTTTCCCTGATTTAAAAAGAAAAAATCGGTGTAGCAGTCCTCACTGCACGATTTTACCCCAGACTTTTTTTTAGGCTAAAAAGGACAAACACCGGGGGAAAAAATCCTGACCCTGTTCGGTCTTTTTTAGGAAAAAGGGGAAGGCTTTTGTCTGGGGGTTTTTGGGTTCAAGCCGTCCCCCCTTTGCACCCCCCAAAGTTCATGTTCTGCCCCGAAAAACCCCGGGGGAAGAATCATGTTCTAAGTTTTTCGCTACGCCGGCAGGTAAAAAACCACCCGGAAAATCCATGCAGTGGGGGGTGGTGCGCAGATATTTATTAAAGTCAATGAAATGGTTTCAGTCGGTTTTCGACAGCTTTCAAATCCAAAAACCATCTGTAAAACTGTAGAAAACCCGTCCCTGGGGATGACCCCCCAGGTGCAGGAGTGCTGTGCTGTTACTTTGGTGCGGCATTATTCCCCCCCTTCTGTCCAACTTCTTGCAGGTCTTTACCAGGCATCCTCAAAAATAAGGCCCCCCCAGTGTTTGGGAAAAATACAATTCCCCTAATTCCCACTGTTTTAGGTTTATAATGCATGATGGGAAGGGAGTTTCCCCAAAGCTGGAGGGCCTTTTTTGGGAAGCCCGCTGTAAACACTTTTTATACCACTTTGGCAATAATGTGGTATATTGGTTTTGTGACTGTTTTGTAAAATTTAGGGGTATTTTAATTTAGTCACTATTGGGGTAATTTGTGTATTTTTTGCGGTAAATCAGGCCAAAATTCGTGTGTATTGGTATGTTGGTTTGGGATAGTGGGGTTTGTTTGGGGCAATAAAAGGGATATCTATGGGGAGGTATTTGCTTGTTGGATTATTTAAATGCATGCTATTATTTAAAAGGTCTCGGGAAATGTTTTGGTTGGGTAGGCAGGGGGGGGCCCCATCCAAAAGTTTGCTATGGGGCCCAGGCTTCTCTAGTTACGCCCCTGCCTATACTAGAGAGCGATTTTTATCACAGCAGTAAAACGATAAACCCCCCCCTGATTATCACAGTAATATAGTGTGACAAAAATAGCCAGGATTGGGGCAGAGAACCTTGAGGAGGGGTCAGTAACCCCAGCTAAGGCCGGATAGAAATATAGGGGCTTATAAATAAGAGGTAAGTTCTATAGACAAGAACTTACCATTTGATAAAAAGCTGCTTCAGTTGCAGCACAGGATCTGGTAGAAACTGCCAGAGGCCTGAGTTTGTTTCATCCTTCAGGAATTTGTGTCCAGGTAGAATCACAAAAAAATGAATCCAGGTATTTAATATTAGTGGAAAAACATGATATACTTATTGTCTGCTTTACAATTGTATTAATTGTCACTCTGCTCTATTGAAGTGAATATGGCTGAGCCACAATACCTGTTGCAGCGCATGAACAGGCGTGGAGCAGTTTTTGGAACACTCTTGGGTGCTTTCACACCAAAAACACTCCGTGTGAAAGCCCCCTTAATACACAACTGGTTTACCACTATAGCACATGATCAGGAGGGCATTGTGCATATAAGGGTATGTTCGCACGGTTTTTATTGGGACATATTTTAACATGTTTAACGCTCTGGAAAATGGCTCCAAATCAGCCTCAGAGAAGCTTCAAAATTTCCTTCATTGAATATAATGTAAAATACACCTTGCCATTCACATGAAGCCATTTTTTGGACACAATTACGGCCGTAAAAATAAGAGACGTCAATTCTTGAGGCATTTTTCACTTGTGAAATCCCCATAGAAAATAATGGGGATAGGATTTTTCAAAATATGCCTCTAATCAGGCTTTTTTTATTTATTTATATTTTTTTTTGAAGGATCTAAACCCCACCATGTGTCATACTGTTATTTTTATAGGTGACAACAGTGGGAGGGCATTAGTAATTCCTACCTCTGCCCCAGTTATAACTTCACTTCCCATGTACAGCATAACACATCATTACAGGTGTATATGTGTTAGGCGCATTTAACATTTTACAAGTATGTGTTAGGTGCATTACAAGTATGTGTTAGTTGCATTTCATATACTTGTAATAATAAGCTATGAGCCTCCGTGCGCGATGTGCCTCGATAGGGGCATTACATACACTTCTAGTGAAATGCTATGTGCCGCATTTGCGCTAATCACAGCACAAAACATTTCATTGGTAGAGTATGTAATGCCCCTATCGAGGCAAATCGCGCACGGAGCTGCATAGCTTATCATTACAAGTATATGAAATGCGCCTAACACATATACACTTGCAATGATGTGCTATGCCCCTCATTAGGTGCATTTCGTTATGGGGGCACACGGTGCATCATTTTTAGGCGCATTACAATGTGTCGGTTGCGACATATAATGCGCCTAGTTTTGGTGTACGACAGTTCATTTACATCCAAAATATGGCATCAAAAGTGGTTTTAGTGCAATATAGACCAAAAACTGGCATTGTCGTGTTGGGAAATGTCGCCCTTACTGCTCAAATCTGGCAGTTTGTAACCTGTTCTGCCAGAGAGGAGTCTATTCATGAGCTGGTGTTAGTCCCGCCCACCCGTGGCTAGCCCACTCATCTGCCATAAATTCATAGGTTTCTACCTATTAAAGTAACAGGTTGAATCAGCCATGAGTGGGTGAGGCTAGTCACAGGTGGGCTAAGGTGCTAGCACATGTCCACACGGCAGGGTTTTTCAGTCGGATTTTGAGACGGTTTTTGGATTTGAAAATTGTCTATAAACCAATTGTTAACCATCCCTATAGACCTCAATCGAAAATCCGAGCTGTAGTCTATACATCTCAGTTTTTCTGAGGTCAGATTTGAAATCCAAAAACCGAGTCAAAAAACTTGAAACATCTGGCGGAAAACTAGTGAAACCAGAAAATGGTGAACTGTTTTTATCAGGGATTTTGAACTGATTTTAAAAGTTTTCAGATTTGTCCCCATCGACTTCAATGACGAAAAATAGAGAGGATTTATGACATCATCCAGTTTTCCTGAACGTCCAATGTCTATCCATTCATAGTTATATCAACCAGCTTTCTCAGAATCATTACCTGTCAATGTCCATTCATAGTTACACAGTATGTAACTTTGAGTAGCTAAACATTGGACATTCAGAATTCTGATAAAGCTGGATAATCTAAATTTGAATGGTTTACGGTCCCTGGCAGAAGAATAGCCCTATGATAGCCATGCCTCCAGCCATTATAAGGTTGCAGTTCCCAGCATGTGCTGACCTCACAAGATCTGCCTATAACACCCATACCATACTGTACATCAGTAATCTGCAACCTGGGCCCTCCAGCTGTTGTGGAACTAGAAGTCCCTGAGAGAGAGAAATTTAGATATACACTATATAGATCAGGGTGAAGATCAATATAGAGTTTCTCCCAAGATCTATTATATCCCGGACTGTATTCAAAAGGGCATCCTCTATGTCTTGAGGAAAGAAAGTTTCTACATGAACATAGAAAGGGATTCTTCACTGTAAGAGCAGTGAGACTGTGGAACGCTCTGCCAGAGGAACTTGTCATGGTGAATTCACTAACAGAGTTCAAAAAGGGTCTGGATGGATTACTAGAGTGTAATAATATAACAAGTTATAGTGACTAGGATTCTGGAGAAGGGTCGTTGATCCAAGGATTTATTCTGATTGCCAGATTGAAGTCTGGAAGGAATTCCTTTCCCTAAAATGAAGACAATTAGCTTCTATCTCATGGGGGTTTTTGCCTTCCTCTGGATCAACACTATAGCATAATGGGCTGAACTGGATGGACGTCTGTCTTTTTTTTAGCCTTAAAAACAATGTACAGTAGGTACGGAAAGTATTCAGACACCTTTAAATGTTTCACTCTTTCTTTCATTGCAGCCATTTGGTAAGATCTAAAAAGTTCACTCTGCACCCCATCTTGAAAGAAAAAAAAACAGAAATGTAGATATTTTTGCAAATTTAAACAAGAAAAACTGGAATATTACATGGTCTTAAGTATTCAGACCCTTTGCTCAGTATTGAGTAAAAGCACCCCTTTGAGCTAGTACGGCCATGAGTCTTCTTGGGAATGATGCAGCAAGTTTTTCACATCTGGATTTGGGGATCCTCTGCCATTCTTCCTTGCAGATCCTCTCCAGTTCCCTCAGACTGGTTGGTGAACGTTGGTGGACAGCCATTTTCAAGTCTCTCCAGAAATGCTCAATTGGGTTTAGGTCAGGGCTCTGGCTGGGCCAGTCAAGAATGGTCACAGAGTTGTTCTGAAGCCCCTGCTTTGTTATTTTAGCTGTGTGCTTAGGGCCATTGTCTTGTGGGAGAATGAACCTTTGGCCCAGTCTGAGGTCCAGAGCACTCTGGAAGAGGTTTTTATCCAGGATATCTCTGTACTTGGCCGCATTCATCTTTCCTTCAATTGCAACCAGTCGTCCTGTCCCTGCAGCTGAAAAACACCCCCATAGCATGATGCTACCACCACCATGTTTCACTGTTGGGCTTGTATAGAGCAGGTAATGAGCAGTGCCTGGTTTTCTCCACACATACCGCTTAGAATTAACACCAAAAAGTTCAATCTTCATCTCATCAGACCAGAGAATCTTATTTCTCATAGTCTGGGATCCTTCACGTGTTTTTTCCAAACTGTATGCGGGTTTTCATATGTCTTGCACTGAGGAGAGGCTTCCGTCAGCACACTCTGCCATAAAGACCCGGGCTGCAGTGATAGTTGACTTTGTGGAACTTTCTCCCATCTCCCTACTGCATCTCTGGAGCTCAGCCACAGGGATATTGCGGTTCTTCTTTATCTCTCTCACCAAGGCTCTTCTCGCACGATTGGTTAGTTTGGCTGGATGGCCAGGTCGATGAAGAGTTGTGGTCACCCAAAACTTCTTCCATTTTAGGATTATGGAGACCACTGTGTTCTTAGGAACACTTTCCGTATCCACTGTAACTATAGGGGTGTATCTATATGGGTATCTATATGTCTCGCTTATAGATACCCCCATAGAAATACCTAGACATATATCTATCTATATATATTAACAGAGCTAACTATTGTGTAGATCGATCTCTATACTGTTAAAAAAAACATTGAAAAAACAAATCCTGAAACATGACTGAAAATCGATAAAATTAGTACAAAATCATTTGATTTTTCTGTTCAAATTCTGAATCAAAATCCTACAATATTTTGTCCTTTGCTGTGTGGAGGCAACCGAAACAGGCAACAAGTGTTCTTAATATTGTCACTCAGCCCTAGTTTCCTCTCCTTTACAAAAGGGAATTTCCAGAATTACTCTAGAACTTGGCTGACTCCTCGAGCTGGATTGTTAATAACTTCTATGGTGTTAAGAACTCCAGCAAACACAAAACCAGCATAACAATCAACATCACTTTTGTTCAAGTGGAAAAAAATGCAGACCACAGTCCAAAAAGGATTACATTCTGTGTAACAATGACTTACCATAAGTTAACTTATTTACAGGAATTCTCACATTTTTGAAGAGTATCGCAAAGTGTTCTCTGTGAGGGTTATCTGCAAAAATAATTGTCTACACACAATAAGTGCCTGTCTACACAGCAAAGGTTTGCAGTCAGATTTTCGGATTTGAAAACTGTCTGAAAACCGACTGTCAACCATCTGCATAGACTTTAATAGAAAATCCGTTCAGCAGTCCCCACTCAGCGGATTTACTGCCAGGCAGTTTGTTGCACCGCCGCCATTCTGAAAAACTTAGAACATGTTAATTCTTCTGACCGGTTTTCATTCAGAACATGAACTGTTCAATATGAGGGGGGGGGGGGGTGACTTGAATACGCAAACCACGGCCAGAAACCTTCCCCCTTTACGTGCAGAAAAAAACGACAAAATACCAGTTGGATAATTCGACCAGTATTTTGTCAGTGCCATGTGGATGCACCGTAAAACAGAATTAATGTCAAAGTGGAAACAATGTAACATATCGCAGTGTCCTCTGAATCCACAGTGTAAGGGTATGTTCACATACCGTCTTGCGGCACATACCTGCCAGCGTTCAATACGAGTCGGGAAATATGGCAGGTAGTCATAGCTCTCTATGAGAGCTATGATTACCATAATTACAGGACGTATTTCGGGCGCAATGCAGTGCAATTACTCCCCAAAATATGTCCTAAAATCAAAGAATCAAAATTACCAGAATAGACATGGACTTGGGAGACTTATTAAGAATATAATATTCTTAATTTAACCATTTCCTTTATGAGTGGGAGTAAGTTCGGTAATATCCACAAAGAGCTGTATAGTTATAATCCTTACCTGTTACCGCTAGGCTCCATCTACAGAATGCACACCAAAAAATCTAGCCACAAATACACAATAAAAAGAAAAGGTCCTAAATGAACCAATGATTGATATAAGAGATGAGTGAATTTCTCAAAAATTCGATTAGGCGGATTCGCTGAATTTTCCCCAAAATTAGCTTCCTTCCAAATTTATTTGCAACAAATCATGTTAAAAAACAGCTATTTCCAGGCTGCAGAGAGCCTGCAGGGTGTTGTATAACATTGTGCCATGCTTAAATATGCATAGGGAGCGTGGTTTGGTATTGAAACAATGCTGTCATTTAGTATGACACACTGGGCGACATGTATGAACGGGGATGCATTTTGGCTGCAGCAGGATCGCACCCTATAGTTTTAAATAGGGCTCCTGCTGCATCTTTCAGATTAAGAATTGACCTGTAAATTCTTTGAACGGATGCAAAAGATGGATCCGAAAGACGCAATTAAACACACATCGACGATCACTCACACATCGACGATCACTCGTCTGAACGCCAATGCATGTTTACCATTGCAAGCAATGAAAAAAACACACTGCTATTTGTTAGATGCGTGTTTGAGTCCGTTTAGGGTCTGACACATGGATCCAAACATGCATCTAATAACATACAGTGAGTAAAAAAGGTATTCAGTCAGCCACCAATTGTGCAAGTTCTCCCACTTAAAAAGATGAGAGAGGCCTGTAATTGACATCATAGGTAGACCTCAATTATGAGAGACAAAATGAGAAAAAAAATGCAGAAAATCACATTGTCTGATTTGGAAAGAATTTATTTGCAAATTATGGAGGAAAATAAGTATTTGGCAATCTACAAACAAGCAAGATTTCTGGCTCTCCCAGACTTGTAACTTCTTCTTTAAGAGGCTCCTTTGTCCTCAACTCATAACCTGTAGTAATGGAACCTATTTGAACTTATCAGTATAAAAGACACCTGTCAACAACCTCAAACAGTTACACTCCAAACTCCACTATGGTGAAGACCAGGCTGGGAAGACTGAATCTGCAACAGCCAAGCAGTTGCTCCGGGGCCCGTGCGCTCAGGGGGGCCCCGGTAATGCCACTCCTGTGCCCGCCGGCAGTAAACTTAACAGTTCACTGCGGCGGGCTGGAGCTGAGGGGCCCGGCGCATATTGCCTCTGAACGCCCGGGCCCCCCGGCCGAGCGTGCAGAGGCAGCGCTACCGGAGGTGAGCAGAGCGACGATTCGCTCCGCTCTGCTACTTCCCCTGCCGGCGCTCTGTGATCACGTGGGCACGCGCAGTGACGTCACATCACCGCGCCGCCCGCGTTGAGGCAGAGGCAGCAGGGAAAGTAGCAAAACCGGAGATGCAGCGGCGCATCGGGGGAAATGTGGACTGAGTTGAGGAACCTATTTATTATTTTACCTTCTCCTAAGCCTGCCTGTATACCCCTAGCCTGCCTGTAAACCCCCTAGCCTGCCTGTATCCCCCCTAAGCCTGCCTGTACACCCCCTAAGCCTCCCTGTACACCCCCAAAGCCTGCCTGTAAAACCCCTAAGCCTGCCTGTACATCCCAAAGCTGCCTGTACCCCCCCTAAGCCTGCCTGTACACCGCCTAAGGCTGCCTTTACCCCTTAACCTGCCTGTATACCCCCTAAGCTGCCTGTATACACCCCAAAGCTGCTATACACCCCCTAAGCCTGCCTGTATACCCCCAACATGCCTATATACACCCCCTAAGCCGGTCTATACACCCCCTAGCCGGTCTGTACACCCCTAAGCCTGCCTGTACACCCCTTAAGCCTGCCTGTATACCCCCCTAAGCCTGCCTGTATACCCCCTAAGCTGCCTGTATACCCCTAAGCCTGCCTGTATACCCCGAAGCCAGCCAAAAACCCCCCTAAGCCTGCCTATACACCCCCTAAGCCTGCCTGTATACCCCTAAGCCTCCCTGTATACCCCCTAAGCCTGCCTATATACCCCTAAGCCTCCCTTTATACACCCCCTAAGCCTGCCTATTAACCCCCTAAAGCCTGCCTATACACCCCCTAAGCCTGCCTGAACACCCCTAAGCCTGCCTGTACACCCCCTAGGCCTGCCTGTACACCCCCTAGGCCTGCCTATACACCCCCTAGGCCTGCCTATACACCCCCTAGGCCTGCTTGTCTACCCTCTAAGCTTGCATTTAGACCCCCAGCTTGCCTTTAGACCCCCCCAGCTTGAGTAGATAGCCCCTCCAGCCTGCCTAGATAGCCCCCTAAAGGCTGCCTGCCTGAATGGCCCTATAGCTACCGTGAAGCCTGTCTTCCTATATAGACCCTATAGCCCCCTAAAGCTTGCCTACCTATATAGCCCTGAAGCCTGCCTGTCTATTATATGGGGGCCCCTTTAGCTACCTAAACCCTACCTATATGGCCCCTATAGCCCACCTAACCCCTGTATGGCTCCCTATAGCTACCTAAACCCTTGCCTGCCTAAATGGACCCCATATAGCCAGGGGGGCAGATGCTGGAAAAGTCAGGATTCTAAAATATTTGTGTCTAAAACTGCAGGGACAAGTGGGCTGGCCGGGAGACGTCGTATGTGGCGGACTGAAACCGGATGCAGAACAAAGGGGAAAGTCAACGACTCGTCAGAGAAACGTCACCTGTGAGTCACAAGATGTAACTACACTGTAATCACTTATTTTGTCTACGAGCCTGTGTGCACTGGTGGTCCCACCACTATATGGTAAATGTATGGTGGTAATTTACAGTCTGCAGAGCCTGTTTTACACTGGTGTCTACCACTATATGGTCAAATGTATGGTGGTTATATACAGACTGCAGAGCCCGTGTACACTAGTATATACCACTATATGGGGGTACTATTGGTCTTTTTTTGTACTGAGCAGTAATAGTGTAAAGGGGTATTATCAGTCACTATGTGTGGTAATTTTTGGGCATTTTTTTGGTGTTATAATCAAGTCCATATGTAGTAGCGTTATTGGTAATATTGGTTTTGGTATAGTGGATTTGGTTTGGGTAGCAGTATGATGGTGATATGTAGGGTTGAGGTATTTTTCGCTTGTATTATCTACATTACCTAACAACATGTCCTGGTACATGGTCGTGGTCAGGGAGGCGGGCAACTGGAGGGGGGGGGGTAAGAGGGCCCCATCCAAAAGTTTGCTTTGGGGCCCTGGCTTCTCTAGTTACACCCCTGATATACGGTAAATTATATTTGAGCCCCCAAATCAAATTGCTTAAATTCAGGTCAAGTTCAGGTCTTTTAGCCAAAATCCAAAGCGCAACACTAGTGATTAATTTCTATAAATCATTGTGATAAAAAGCTTGATTTCATGATTCCTGTAATGCACCAGTCCTACAATTTAATATCATTAGGTCAGGATGGCCCACCAGTATCATTTATGATTTGGTAGTAATTACTCTACCTCTTACTATACAGTTTCAGTTTAGAAATATGTTGGAATTGCTTCTCTTTTCTTTTGCCAGTTCTCCTTTCTGCTAAGCACAGTATTATTACATAGAATGTTTGCTTGTTACATAAGATATTTGCTTGTTTATCATTAAATATTATTTTTCCTTTTAATTCTTTTCAGATCCCATCTATAAATAAAAATAATAATTATTTCTTGGAGATAAAAGATTATTTCTTGCTGGCAGATGAATAACAAAATTCCCCATGGCAGCTGTTGCCAATGCTAATATATTGAAGCTAGTAGTGTGTCTTATCAGTTCTGGTAAACAGAATCTTAAATAATTTTTGTGATGTGCGTTTAACACGTAGGCCAAGAAGTTTCTACCATTTGTGTTAAAGAGGTGTTCCCACAAAGGAACATCTGTGTAACGGGTCAACTCATAGCTAGCTACAAGACAACTGTGTTACATAATAAAGAGGGCGACTCTTGTGAATGGGGGAAGTCAGCTGCAAGCGCCGCCCTCCTCATTCTGTAGCACAGTCAGCTCATAGTCTAGCTATGAGTCAACCTGTTACACGGATGTTACTAAATGGGAACACCCCTTTAAATGTAATATAGATAGATAGATAGATAGATAGATAGATAGATAGATAGATAGATAGATAGATAGATAGATAGATAGATAGATATAGATGAATGTCATAGGTTGGCATTTTTCATAGGGACTAATTATATACAACAAAAACACTTTTTTTTTATCTATGTGGCGATTTCATGTTTCTAAGGTATTTGTTTAATGGATACCTGTGATGGATGTCATACAGTAAAATCCATTAATCCTGAGATCTACCATAAACACTTTTTTACTAAACTCCTGTAACGGGTTGGTGGATTCGCTGTACCACCGCAAGCGATGATAGTTAAGCCACGCCAGGGAGCGGAGTCTTAGTAGCCACTGGTATTCACCAGAGCCCGCCGCAAAGCGGGATGGACTTGCTGCGGCATGAGGCTACCAGGTCGCTACCCCTGACGTGACTTGCTTGCGATGGTGGCCGGAGTAATGCGTGGTACAGAATCGGAATCCAGAGACGTAGGTCGGGACAGGCTGCAGAGGTTCATGGTCAGAGACAGGCAGACGGTCAGGGCAGGAGGCAAACAGGCAAGGTCAGGAAACGTAGCGGAATGGACTGATACACGGGTAATCAAATAGAACTCCAAACTCTCTCAAGACTCACTAACGCACACCAACAATCTGGCAGAGAGTGCAGGAGGCGTGTACTGTATATAGGACCAGCTCGCGTGGCGGCCGGGACAAGCAGAAGCAGGAAGCACAGGAGCGTGGACGGGACCAGACGTGGCACCCGTGCCGGACCCCATGACAGTACCCCCCCTTTAGGTCTACCCCTCTTTCTTCGGAATTTAGAGAGGAAGTCAGGTGACAGGTTGGCCTCGGGTTCCCACGAATGCTCCTCAGGCCCGAACCCCCTTCCAGTCAATCAGAAAGAACCGCTTTCCCCTCACTGTTTTTTTCCGCCAGCACCTCCTTGACCTCAAAGATGTTATCAGCTTTGGCCACAGGAGAAGGTGAAACATCCACGGGAGAAGCGGTTCACCACAGGCTTGAGGAGAGAAACATGGAAGGCGTCGGGATACGCAGAGTGGGAGGCAAGCGGAGCTTGTAGGACACCGGGTTCAGTTGCCGAAGAACAATAAAAGGGCCCAAATACTTAGGGCCTAACTTATGACTTGGCACCTTGAAATGAATATATTTGGCAGATAACCAAACTCTATCACCCGGCTTAAATATGGGCGGAGGTCTACGGTACCTGTCAGCCTGGACCTTGGTGCGAGGGGAGGCCCGTAGAAGGGCTGTCGTTGTGACTTGCCAGAGTGCCTTGATGTCCCACACTTGGGCATCCACGGCAGGAACGTGACAAGAGGTAGCTAGAGGGAGAGGCGGGCGGGGGTATAGCCCAAACTCAATAAAGAAAGGAGAGGCTCCAGCGGACTTCGAGTCTAGGGAATTATATGAGGGAGGAGGTCAGACCAGTTATCCTGACAGGCGGATACGAAATGTCGTAGGTAGGTGCCTAAAACTTGGTTAACCCTCTCTACCTGCCCGTTAGTTTGAGGGTGGTATGCAGACGGGAAGTCTAGCTGAACCTGCAACTGACGACATAGAGCTCAACAAAATCTCGAAACAAACTGGACTCCCCTATCCAAGACGATATGCAATGGGAGACCGTGTAATCGAAAAATGTGGTGAAAGAAGTGCTGGGCCAGCTGGGGGGCAGAAGGCAACCCGGGCAGAGGAACAAAGTGGGCCATCTTTGAGAATCTATCTGTCCCACCCAAAATGCCCGTGTTTCCGGAGGAGGCCGGGGGTCTGTAAAAAAAATCCATGGCAACATGGGACAAAGGTCTTTTTTGGCACCGGGAGAGGCTGAAGCAGACCCGCGGGTCTGAGATGAGGGACTTTATTACGGGCACAGGAGGTACAGGCCAGGCAAGTCTCTAACATTTGACCGAGGGTGGGCCACCAATAATAACGAGCGATTAGTTGCAGGGACTTATGGACTCCAGGATGACCAGCTGTTCGTGAGGCATGTCCCCACTTCAGGATACGAAGCCGCATGGCAGGGCGTACGTAAGTCTTCCCAGGAGGTAGATGTTAGAGGTCCACGGGGGCCGCCGTGAGGAGTCGTTCTAGAGGAATTATGTGCTGCAGAGGCGGCTCCAAGCCCACTGTGTCCGAAGATCTAGGGAGGGCGACGGCTCTGACGTTCTTCCCAGCTGGCCGAAAGTGAAGAAGAAAATCAAAGCAGGCAAAGAAGAGTGACCACCTGGCTTGTCGAGGATTCAGACATTGAGCAGACTGCAAAAAGAGAAGATTTTTGTGATCGGTGAAGATATCGATGGGGTGGCGAGCTCCCTCCAGCAAGTGCCGCCATTCTTCTAGGGCTAACTTAATGGCCAGTAATTCGCGATCACCAATTGTATAATTTTTTTCGGCTGGGGTGAAGGTCTTTGAGAAGAAGCCGCAAGTATGCAGTTTCCCAGAGGAGGACTTCTGAAGGAGAATACTGAGGGTCCGAGCGAGACAGAACTGGAGCAGAATCAAAAGCTGATTTAAGGCGATCAAAAGCTTCTTGGGCTTCTGACGGCCAGGATTTAGGGTTGGCATTTTTCTTTGTAAGGGCCACCAGCAGGGCCACGAGCGTGGAGAAATGCGGGACGAACTGTCTGTAATAATTTGCAAACCCCAGGAAGCGTTGGATAGAGCGAAGGCCCACTGGTCGAGGCCACTGTAGGACCGCTGACAGCTTCGAGGGATCCATCTGGAGACCCTGATCCGAGACTATGTACCCCGGAAGGGCAACGAGGTGCGTTAAAACAAGCATTTTTTGCAGTTTGGCATATAATGGGGGTTTCATGGAGACATTTGGGGCACCTGGTGGACGTGGCAGCGGTGCGTTTCCAGATCGGAGAGAAGATTAAGATGTCATCTAGGTAACGATAACACAGACATAGAGAGATTGCAGAAGATCTCATTGACAAAATTCTGGAACACCGCCCCAAGCGTTGCAGAGGCCCAAAAGGCTGACGAGATATTCAAAATGGTCATCTCGAGTATTGAAGGCTGTCTTCCATTCGTCGCCTTCACGGATACGAATCAGGTTGTATGCTCCACGTAAATCCAACTTGGAAAACATTTTTAAACCACGCAGGCGATCAAAAAGCTCTGAGATCAGAGGCAGGGGGAATCGATTTTTTTATAGTGATTTTGTTAAGTCCCCGATAATCGATAGAGGGCCGGAGAGTACCATCTTTCTTTTCAACAAAGAAGAAGCCAGCCCCCGCAGGCGAGGAAGATCTGCATATGAAGCCTTTGCGGAGATTCTCCTGGATATATTCTGACATCGCCTTAGTCTCTGGGACAGAAAGAGGATAGACTATGCCTCGGGGAGGAGTACTACCGGGTTGCAGGTCAATAGGATAGTCAAAAGGCCGGTGCGGGGGCGGAGTTTCGACCTGTCTTTCAGAAAAGACGTTGGCTAGATCCTGGTACGGAGTGGACAGACCCGGCAGGGGCTTCGTAGACTTTAGAGGCGGGCCGTAGAGCTTGACGGAGTATGGGCAGGCATCGCGAGTGGCACGCGGGACCCCAACGAATAATCTCGCCTGTGTTCCAGTCTAAGGTCGGAGCATGGTCTTGCAACCAAGGGAGGCCCAGGAGGATTTCAGAAGAGGAGCGAGGCAGAATAAGAAGTTTCAGAGTCTCCTTGTGTAGGGCACCGATCTGCAAAGTGAGGGGTGCAGTACAGAACCGAATAGCATCCTTAAGGCATTCGCCACTGACGGAGGAGACGAACATGGGTTTCAGCAGAGGGGTCACCGGGAGACGAAATTTGGACACCAGTGCGTGGCTGACAAAATTTCCAGCGGACCCCGAATCAAGGAAGGCAGTGGCTTGAAAGGTGCTGTCCGGCGAAACTCCACAGAGTACGGGAATGGTCAGACGGGGAGAGGCCGCACTGACACTTAGGGATGCCTCTCCTGCGAGCCCAAGGTGCGAGCGTTTCCCGGGCGCACCAGACAGTCCCCAATCAAGTGGCCAGAACCGCCACAGTAGAAGCACAGCTGCCTCTGACGACGCTGCGAGCATTCTTCCTGGGTCAGGTGGGCTCTATCGACCTGCATGGGCTCGTCCTCAGGAACCATTGGCGGAGGAAGTGGAGATCGTTGGAAAACGGGAGCCAGACGAGGTAGCTGGCGTGGTCGGGCGACCACCCGTTGGAGGCGGAGCTCTTGTTGTCTCTCGACGAACCGAATATCAATTCGGGTGGCCAACCGAATGAGTTCGTCCAGAGCGGATGGCAGGTCCCGACCAGCGAGCTTGTCTTTAATACGCCCAGAAAGGCCTTGCCAGAAGGTCGCCACCAAAGCCTCATTATTCCAGTCCAGCTCAGAGGCTAGGGTGCGGAACTGCACGGAGTACTGACCCACAGAGAGCAGGAGGCGTGTACCTTATATAGGACCAGCGGCCGGCAATAGACAAATTACCGGCGCGCTGGCCCTTTAAATCCAGGTACCAGTCGTCGTGCGCGGCGGCCGGGACAAGCAGAAGCAGGAAGCACAGGAGCGTGGACGGGTAAGTGACCAGGCGCCGGGACCCGGGCAGCAAGGGGCTGGACGCGGGCAGCCGCGGCAACCGCGACGGACCCCCTGCGGGCAGAGGGGTGGCCGCAGGGGGGGGACAGCACCCGCGCCAGCCCCCATGACAACTCCATGGGATGGAAAAGTGTCATATACCATACTATTCCATCCATTTTTTGCAGTACGTCAATGTATTCTAACACGATGAATTCTAAAGGACACATCACATTTTTAGCCAATGACAAGCTATTTACCCCAATAAACATGTTTAGCAGGATTCCAGCAAGTGTATATCCATTTAGCTAGTTTTTGAAATGTGTGCATTTTCCATCACCACACAAGGTGATTTATTGTAATTAAAAAAACCTATTGAAGGTGAAGACTACTAGTCCAACAGCCTTTCTACTAAAGACAAATCTATTTTTATTTCCACCACTCACCAACAGGGATTTACTACAGTTATTTACTGCTTCAGTATTGCATAGTAAGCGTATATAAGCATAAAAGCCATAAAAAAGATGAAGTTGTAGGCTGGCTTATAGTTTGGAAGTATAGTGAACATTTATTTTAACCCCTTAATGACAGGTCATTCGTATGCGTCTTTTGCCGTTGCTGTAGACATCGGAGTTTGCAGCTTCCCGGTGCTTAACCCTTTGATTGCCGCATTCAGTGACTGTGGCATAGTCAAATGCTTTCACCTGCTCTGTCGTGTGACTGGTACTACCGGTGACCTGACAGAGCCCGGGAAATGGCTGCACAGTCAGCCCTGGGGACCTAGAGTAGCCCTAGGTCTGTCTCTGTAACATTCCAGCAATCAGGGCAGACTGTGTGCTGCCCTGATCGCTGCCTGGGTCAAACTGACACACATTATAATGTATTAGCATGTATGAATATTCTAATAAATTACTAAGTGTAAAAAAAAAAAAAAAGTAAAAAAGTTATCCCTCAGTGGGATTTTAAAAAAAGTTAAAAACATAGAAAGTGTAGAAAAATAAAATAAATAATAAAATAAAAATAAATATTTAATAAGAAATAATTGTGCACACATTACACACAAAAAAAAAACCTACACATATTAGTTATCCACATGATTGTAATAACCTGTAGAATTAATCTAGCAAGTTATTAAGTGTGAAATGTGAATGGTGTAAAAACAAAAGAAAAATAAAACAAAAAAAGTGAAAAAAATTCCGCAATAATTTATAAGTGAACTTAAACTGTTCCCCCAAAAAGTACAGCTTATCCTAAATAAAACAAAGCCTTGTACTACTGCTTCATTGAAAAAATTAAAAAGTTACGACTGTTGAAATGCAAAGAGGCAAAAACTAAAAAAAGGAGCTGGTGATTAACTACTTTTCAGGCTTTCGGCTTAAGGGGTTAAATGAAAAAATAGTCAATTGTGACTAAATAATCTTAATTACATTACAGTGTTTACCTTCAGTGAATTCCTAATCCAATGATGTCACAAAATACACTCCTCAACATTGAAATTGCAAAACTGAGATGGCAAACTGTAAGCTTATGCACTTCGAGGAAATAGCTGATGACACTAAGGTCTAGACATGATCAATTTTTCAAGCACCTAGCTCAAATCTGTCAGGTTGAAAGCAAAGCTTTTTAGGCACATGAAGCCTCGAAAACTAGATAAAGTGGTGTGGGATGATTGTCCAATGCCTCCTGAAATGCCAGTTATCCCCAGTTGTCATAAAATGAGAGGGACAGTATCCTTGAACTTAAAGGGGTTGTATAATTTCATTAAATGGCCTTCAGAATAAGGGGACAGTGAAAACAAGCAACTTTGCAATTGGATGTCATTAGCAAAGCTGTCTTGTTTTCACGGTATTCCTTATCTTCCTTTTTTGTAAACAAACTTCTCCAGTGCTGGTTGGATAGTCGGATCCCACCTCCTTGCATTTCATTAACTGGGGGCTCTAATAATTTACATTCTGTTTAGCCCCCTGGACGGCCGTATTCATGGAGCTTGCATTCCTGCCTCTCACTCAGAATTAGGGGCCGACAACAATTTCACTCTATACAGCTAGCTGAATCCTCATTGACACTGCAGCTGTCTCTATAATCAGAAAACAGCAGAATTTTGCCACGGTGCCTTAATGCTCCTGCATGTAAGGGGCCGACAAAAATTTCACTCTATACAGCTAACTGCTCCTCATTGACACTGCAGCTACTGCTACAATCAGAAAACAGCAGAATTGTGCGTCGTGCCTTATGTAAACATGAAGGGAGACAGATCTGTGCTCTGGATGGATTCAAACTGTAGCAAACCTCCAGCTGTGAGAGATCAGTGCTGAGTTCATAGAAGACTGTTTAGACTGAATGCAGGTCTGTGGTATGTAAACAGCTCTTACAAAATTAGACTGCATAGGGAGAGGACCAGGGCCGTATTTCCCAGTAGGCACCCATGGGCCTAGGGCGGCACCTCTTGGGGGCGGCATGACAGCAAGAGTTTAATTTTTTTTGTGTGTTTTTTTTTTAACTGCTTCCCTCCAAGCACCCGACCTGCCCACCCCCCTGAGGGGGACCCACATCTGCAACCCAAATTACAGGACTCCAGTATTTTTCCTATTGCTCACAGCACACACTGCTGCTCTAGGAGAGGACATATTACTCAGAATACCCACTGACTTCCTCGGGGACACTGCCCAGAGGTCCTATTATCAAGCTCCATGACAACACGTCACAGTTAGACAGACTACTTGTAACCCTAGGGGTGAATATCTGGACCCTAAAAATGAATTCAAATCACCTGACGTTTGTACGTTCACTACCTCAATTGGGACCCCAACAACACTCTCATCATAATGAAAGGGGACATTGTATTTCAGGATACTTTGGCAGTTGTTAATCCTGCAAATGGCCATGTGCAGCATCGTGGTGGCATAGCAGCACAAATTGTTGAACACGGTGGTAGAGAGATACAGCAAGCATGTGATGACCTCAGTTCACGTTCTGGTGGTGTGCCTTTTCCTGTGTCCACTGTACTTGTCACTCGAGCAGGCAGATTAAACTGTGATTACATTATTCATGCTGTTGGACCCGTATATAATTTCAACCTCAGTATCAAGTTTTTGACCCTCAACCGCCTAGATTCCACCAACAAGCACAACGCAGACCACTGTCACAGAATAATCCATTCATTGGTCCTCAATTCATAGACCCTAATCATAATCAGTACCAACAGGCCTATCCCGAGGATGCTTCTTCCTGGCTTCCTCCTCCGGCCCAAAACACTTCCTACCCTGCTCAACCATAGGATTCTGGCAAGCATGTGTCTACCATTCTTGTTAATAACGCTGAAACTACCGCTACCAGTCATTCTGGACCTGTATTGACCATCACTCTTCCTATTAACGGTCACCAACTTCCTTTCCTTGTGGACACAGGTGCAGTCAGATCTGTTCTGAAAACTTCTGATATTCCACCGGACATCATACTTTCTCCTGATTACATTTCATGCGTTGGAGTGCCTCGATGACCAACCCAGACTCGCTTAACCAATCCTGTACCAGTTGGACAACACGGACTGCTGTCCAGACTACTTGTCTCTCCCACTTGCCCAACTAATCTCCTCGGGGCTGACCTTCTACAGAAGATGAATGCTACTATCATATACAGTATGATTCTTCTGGAATGTACTTGGATTTTGACACTCCTATTCCACATGAAGTCACTTGCGCTCTTCAAGCTGTTCCTGCGCTTTTCATGTTTCCTCCACATCAGGCCACCCATCTTGAACTTTGACACAATGCTCATATCCTTCTCAACCAAGTGCCTTCTTCAGCCGCCTACTTCACAGTCTATGGTTTCTGCAATACATTCTTCAGTGTCCCACTGCGACACAGGAGTGTTCTCAAACTCTGAAACAATTGATCCTACATGCTCCAGCTCTGGGGATCCTGGACTACTCACAGCCTTTCAACCTCTTCCTATTTGAAGACTATGGCCAAGTTTCTGGAGTCTTGGAACAGAAAAATGGAGAGTGTATGAGACCTCTGGGATACTATTCTTGCAAGTTAGATCCTGTTGCGCGGACTGCCCCTGCTTACCCCAGAGCTGGTATTGCTGCACAAGTTCTTCTGGAGAAAACTCAAGACATCATTTTAGGCCATCTGGTCACTGTTTTGGCTCCTCATGATCTTCAAGGGATCCTTAAGCAGTCTCAGCAACCTCATCTCAGTAAACAGCATAACCTCCGCATACAATGCTCATTACTGATGCCTGAGAATGTCACCTTGAAGAGATGCACTACTCTCAACCCAGCCATTCTGCTTCCTCTCTCAAGGGGGGAAGATGAAGATCAGACTACCACAGATGATCATCTTCATGACGGTCTTGAACAAATGGAGGCTGAAACCTCCCATCTTCCTACTGTCCCTGCATCCAAGTTGGAGAACCCAGACTATGTCTTCTACACAGAGATTCGGATCCAGATCTGCAGATGATCAAGGACGTTTCCCTACAGGATTTGCTGTGGTCACCTTGCAAGAAACCGTGAAGGCTGCATCTTTACCTTCGGGAATGTCAGCCCAAGAAGGTGAACTCTGGGCTGTAACGGAAGCTTGTAAGCTCGCCGAAGAGAAGACCGTGAACATATACACCGACTCAGCCTATGTGTGCGGAGTAGCCCATGACTTTGGCCTGATGTGGGCCCTGCGGAGGTTTCCAGACAGCTAGTGGAATGCCCATCAAGAAGCAGTTCATACATGCTCTCCAATTGTCAGCTCAAGTGGCCGTTTTGAAGACTAAAGCCTATGGAAGAATAGAGACAGAGGAAGCAAAAGGCAACTACAGAGCAGACTTTGCTGCAAAGGCCTCAGCTCTCTTCCCAGAGATTCGGGAGGAAGCAGGAGTGGCTGCATATATACTGACTAGAGAAGGGAAGAAGAAAAGAAACAAGAAGGAAAGAAGAAATAAGGAAAAGAGAAGAACCAAGGACAAGATGCACTGAATCAAGGTGTTAACCTGTGGAGACAATTTCAAACTCAAATAAACCCAAAGGAAAGGAAGAGTTGGGAGCAATTGGGAGCAGAGATACACCAAGATGGATTCTGGAGGAAAGACAATAAACTTTGTTTACCAAGGGCATTATATCCAGCTGTAGTACAATGGGCTCATGGTACTACCCACAGAGGAACTAACCAGATGATTTCTGCAATCAACAAGATATACCTAGCACCCGGAATCTCCACCACAGCAAGTAACTATGCTAGAAGTTGTGAAATATGCAATACTTGTAACCCAGGAGGACTGATGCCAACACCAAAGAAGCATTTGGCTAAACCACTATATCCTTTCCAGCGGATCCAGATTGACCACATTGAATTACCCAAGAGTGGAAAATACAAGTATGTTCTAGTGGTGGTGGACATGTTCTCAGGATGGCCTGAAGCCTACTCAGTTACCAACATGACTGCCGGAACCACCGTGAAGAAACTATTGACTGAATTGGTATGCAGATTTGGGATCCCTGAGGTTATTGAATCTGACCAAGGACCTGCCTTCACTGCAGAAGTAACCAGAGACATTTGGAAACTAGTAGGAGCTGACCTCGGCCTGTACACTCCCTACCATCCCGAATTCAGCAGGAAAGTGGAAAGAATGAACGCCACTCTGAAGAACAAAATTCTGAAAGCTAGCAAAGAAACATCTCTTCCCTGGCCTGAGATCTGACCCATTGCACTCTATTCTGTCAGAAACACCACTAGTCTCCTTACTCCTTATGAGATATTATTCTCAGGCCCGCCCAGATTAGGGAGGGATAGGTACCATCCAAAGCAGTTGAGCGCAGGGAATGATAGCCTTGTAAAATATGTTATAAGTCTGTGTAATGAATTGAAACTAATCTATGCTATAGTGTTCTCCTCCATTCCAGATCCAGACTCTGGTCAAAGCTACAACCTGGTGACTTCGTGTGGGTGCAGAAACACGTCAGATTCTCTGGAGCCTAGATTTGAAGGACCATACCAAGAAAGTGACTACAGTGAACAAATTTATCCTTTCTACATCTGTTTTGTTTGGGTGTGTGTAGGAACATAGGAGGTAGCAGTCACCCAAGAGAAAGGGGTCACCATTTTTATTGATGTTCCCCCAGGAGGGTTATGAATTGACAAACAGACCATAAAATCGCACCCACAAGGGGGGATTGTGAGATCAAGGTGTGAGGCTTTTTCAGGGGTGACCATTCTTAGTTTTCCAGACCCTAAGAACTTCTGTCAGCTCTTATCCCTCCTATCTTAGGACAGTTTTTGTGTTTGTGTTTAGAGAGCTAGGCTAGTTGTCAGGGTCGAGAGTAGCTCGTTAAAGCTGACCAACACCCACAGACAGCGACCCAAGTTAGCTTAAAAGTCATAGGGACAGTTAGGGATCCCTCTCCCCATCCTTGCCTAGTGACAGGGAGGAAGCGAATCAAACAGATTCTAATGTTTTTAGGGGGGACTGTAAAGTTGATGATTTAAGGAAAAAACATCAAAATCTGTTTCATCAGTACATTTTTATTAAGCTCATCAGATAGTTTGTTTAAACTGCTTTTACGGCTATACATCCTTATCAAAGTATCAGATATCTTTCACACAGCTTTACTTGGAACAGATGCACTGTCTGTTTCAGCGAGAAGTTATATCAAGAAACCAAAGAAATTCTTCTCTCGGACGATATAGAGACAAGTTCAGGAATGTCTCTTATCAACTAATGCCTAGCAACCTTATATAGATACAGGAGACTATGAGGTTTCAGCAACAGCCAATTAACCAATGACAGAATAATCATGTGATTAAGAGATATATCGAACTGTAACTTGCTGTGATTAAAGCAGATTTATGCCCCAAACCCGAATGGTGTGGTGTGTATCTCTCGAGCTGTCGACAGCTGTAATAATAATAGTATAATTCGGACGGAGACATCTAATTGGATAAGGAGTAGAGAAAAGATACTTCTACACCTAATTTATCATCTTGACAATGTCAGCACTGATCAACTCTGCATGTCCAGGAGGGACCAAAATTTTATGATTGAACTTTATCAAAAACATGGCAAATATCGCCTCACTACAGGATAAGTCCAACAATGATATGCCTGTGTCCCACCTCGCCAATCACAATCCAAAAATAGTTCAACCGTGGTGGTCAATAAAAGGAAAAAATCCACATAGCATTTTTTCTTTTAAAATTTTAGTTTTTTTTCATTCAATATATAGCTTTTAACATTTTTTAGTCGTGTAAAATTTATATTATAGCATATGAAAATAGGGAAAAACCTACGTGTTTGTATAATTCACAGAACCTTGCCCATTCTAGTGTCGGGCCAGCAGAGTGACGCATGTTATGCATTTTAATTTTCAGGCCTCAATTTTCTTTTCAATTTTGGGTTTATGTTAGGGTTTTGGATGGGCGATCGTTCAAAACAAAAGGGGGAATTCTTTTTTGAAATTTCGGGAAAAAACTTGGGTTTCCCGTAACAAAATCAAATTTTTTGGGGTGTTTGCGGGAAAACGAAGTGGGCTTTTAAATTGAAAAAGGGGCCTGCGGCCATGGGTTACTTTGGGGCAAAGCCTCTGGGGGGAAGAAGGGATGCCGGAGGGACTTTGTGCATTTTTTTGAAGCCAAAATCAGAGGCCGGGGGGAAATTTCTGTGACTTCCCCGCAATTTAAAAACCGAGGCGCGCCGCTGGGGGGCCCACACTCCTTCACTGTACTGACGGGGAAGGTGCTCCCATGGGGGTTTGAAAAGCCCCTTTTTGAAGAATTTGATTTTTACACAGCGTTTTTTTGGGGGGGTTTTCCCCTCAGCTTGTCTCAAGATGTTTTTTTGAATTTCTATTTCTGTTTTTTGGGGGTTTTTGGGACCCTGCCCCCCCGTGTGCGCCCAAATGCAGCTGCATAACAATTAAATACCCATGGGGGACAAAAGCCGGGGGTTCCGGGTTGTATTCTTTTAAAGGGAAAACAGGTTTTTAAACAATACTTTTTTTACCAATTTCTTTTTTTTAGGGGGCTCAATTCTATTGCGCATTTTTCTTCCGGGGGTTTAAAATTTAAGGGGTTGTTTTGTGGTTTTGCTGACAAAAAAAAACCGTCCTTTTTCAACCCCAAATATATATTTTTTTTTTGGTTTAGCCAAATTTCCCACAAGAAAATTTAAATTAAATTTTTTTTTTGGGTTGGGGGTGGCGTAGAAAATACGCCTTTGGGTTAAACCGTAAAAAGGGCTACTATTTTTGTGGTGGCTAAATTTCTATTTGCCCCAATTTTTCCCATCCGGGGGTTAATTAAGCGTTTTTTTTGTGGGGGCCCCTGAAAAAAATTAAAACCGTCTTTTTAAAGGGCCAAATATATATTTTTTTTTTTGGAAAAGCCAAAATTCACAAGAAAAGGGGAAAAATTACAATTTTATCTTTTTTGGGTGTGGCGTAAAAAAATTACCCATTGACACGCTACAAAGAAAATTTGGTTTGTGGGGGCTAAAATTCTTTTTGGCAATTTTCATCCGGGGGGTTAAATTTAAAGGGTTTTGTTTTGTGGGGTGCTGACAAAAAAAAACCGTCTTTTTAAAAGGGCCAAATATATATATTTTTTTTGGTACCCTTAATTCCCCAACCCAAAGGTTTTTTTTCCCAAATTTTTTATTTTTGTTGTGGGCGTAAAAAAATACGCCATTTTTAAAAAGGAAAACTTTTTTGTTTTTTGGTTTGGCTAAATTTTCTATTGGGGAAATTTTACTTTCCGGGGGTTAAATTTAACCCGTTTTTTTGGGGGGTGTGCGGGACAAAAAAAAAACCTTTTTTTTCCCAAGGGCCAAAAATTTTATATTTTTTTTGTACCCTTTCAAAAAGCAAAGGTAATTAAAATTTTTATCTCTTGTTGTGTTGGTAGAAAATACGAAAAGGGGGTTTTTCGTTTAAAAGCTATATTTTTGGGGGTGGTTTAAAAATTCTTTTGCCCCAATTTTTCATGGGGGGTTTAAAATTTTAAGCGTTGTTTTGCTGTTGTGGCTGAAAAAAAAAACCCGTTTTTTTTCAACCCCGAAATTTTCTTTTTTTTTTGTAGATAATTCAAAAGCGAAGGTTAATTAAGCTGTTTGTGTTTTTTCCAATTAGTTAACACACAGTGCTTGAAAAACGAAAATACAAAGTAAATTTTTCCGGGCCCAATTTGGGGGCGCAAATTTATACCCAAGGGGTTTTACTCAAGCTTTTTTTACTGGGTTCTTTTGGGGGAGTAAAAAAACGGGTGTATATTTTTTTTTTTATACAGTAGTTAAAATCAAACAGTGTCTTTTTAAATTTTAGAACAAACGTATGTAGACAGAGGGGGGAAAGGGGGGGGGGGCTCTGAAAATTGCGGGGTTGGAAGGGGCCCAAAAAAAATTCTAAAAAGGGCCCCGGGGTTGAAAGCCAGCAAGGGGACGTGCGGGGCGGGGGGTAAATGGGTGGGGGCCACAACGGGCCGTTTGTCATCTAGCGGGGGGGGTTTTTTTCCCCGCCCCCCGGGTTCTTGATTGGGTTTTTGTTGGGTTTAAATCCTTTCTCCCAATAAATTTCTGAAAACCCCCCCGGGCCCAAGAGTCGGTGGGAATCCTCGAAAAAAACCCTTTATTTGGGGATGGCCCGGGGGGGTCGGGCGGCCCTCACCGGGTCCCCCCCCCGTCTGTCCCACCCAAAAGTTCCCTCGGGCCGGGGGTTTCTACTATGTGGTTGGGCTCAGACCCCAAATTAATAGCGGGGATAAACCCAATTTTGAGGAGGGAAAGTAAAAGCAGCTACTTGGAAAGCAAAGGGAAATGGGGCCAATATCCCGCTTTTTGGCAGTAGGCGGCAAAGTATAGATGTGGAGAGGGCATGGGGGGTCTTTGGGGTTGAGAGGAAGCCTCGGCTTCCCAAAAGAACCGGTGATGGGACAGTAGGGGACGAGAAAAAAAAATTTAGATGATGATGTACCCGGCCCGGGCATTTGGGGAAACCCGGGGGGTAAAGAAGGGTTTCATCATCTTTCGGAAAAAGGGGGGTCGCTTGCGGAAAGGGCAGCGGCGCAGCCCAGCGTGGGTTTGTGGGGCCTTTGAGTCAGCAGGGTAGCAGCAGTTTTGAGGTGGGGGCCCCAAGGGCCCAGGGGTAGAAAACCCGCTTCCCCAGGTCCAAGACAGTAGGGGAACCAGGGGTCAGCGAGGGCCAGGGCGGCATCCAGTTTTCACCAGTGCGGAGCGTTGGGGGGTTTTAAAATTGGGTTCTCGGCGGTGTGGCAGTTTTTTTCCAAAGACCCCGGGGGACCCGAATATGGGTTTTTGTAAAAATTTGGGGGGCAGAAAGTGAAGCGTGGCCGGGAGTTTAACTTGGGCCCAACGGCCCTGGTCAACACTTGCGGGCGTAAACCACCCGGGGGTGGCCCTGGGAGAAAGGGGCTCAGATGTGGTGGTCCACCCTTGCCGCTGAAGCGCAAGCGGCCAGTGGCAGCAGGGCCCATTTCAGCCAAAGTAAAGGCCCTCCCCCAAATTTGAAGAAGGCGCTGTTTCTCTTTGACATTTTCCCCCCCGGGTTTCCGAGGGTTTACGGCTCCTCGCTATTTAGGGGCCCCAGCGTGTTCGGAGGGGATTGTAAAGGAAAAACAGTATGGGCCCAAAACCCATCTAAGGTGAAAGCAGCTGACCGTGCTCCTGTCAATTTTGTTGGTACTGCGTCCCCCCCTTTCCCAAAATTTGGTGGACTTTTGCACCATTCAGAGAACAAATGGCTTGTCCCGAGCCGGGGAATGGGAGTTCCAAATGCCGTAATTTCTTTTCCAAAAAGGCGGGAATTACCAGCACTTCAAAAAATATGTAGAACAGAAAGTGGGTCAGCCCCTTGGGGGTTTTATCGGTTTGTTCCAAGGTACAGGGCCAGCGGGGAAAGTCTGGAGCTGTAAATAGGGTTTCGGGGCCCATTTAACATGCCCTTTTCGGCCCACGGGGTGAATTTGCTTCCTGCCCAGGCACACCAAAAAATTGGACGGGAAAGGAACGCCGCTTTCTCCTCCACGTTGTAAAACTGTGCTCCCCCGCCAAATGTCCCCCCCCCTCCTCCCCCACCCACCCCCCCATTCGCCTCCAAAAATTTACTGCTCCATCATCCCAAATTGTGTAGGGAAACAGCGGTGTCACGCAGTTCTACACCTAGCTTGCCTCGGGAACAAAGGGTTCAACATAGGGGGGAAAATGCCCCCGCGTATGCAGCAAGAAACCCAAGTTGTGGTTTTTCCCCGCGCCAACTGCAAAGGGGGAACCCAAGGGGAAAGGAAAAAGGGGGGGGGAACATGGTGTCCGCGCTGAAAGAGGGGGGATTTTTTCCTTTGCGCCCTGAATGGCCCCACGTGTTAAAATTTTGGGTTGTAAAAAAGGGTTCCCTGAAGTTTTTTTTCCCCGATTTTTCAAAACCCATTCTAAATTTTTGGAAGGAAAACTGTGTTTGGCACTTTTTTCCAAATTCGAAACCAAACCCAGGAAACACCCTCCTCGGTTGCAGGGGCCCAGAAGGGCCCCCTCCCCCAAACGCTCTGAAAATGGGGTTGTTTCCCCCCGCGGGAAATTTCCCGCCTGCACTTTTTGGGCCCGACTGTATGAACGGGAAAAAGGCCTTTAAACGTTTTTTTGGGGATGACCCAGGCAGACAGAGTACCCCCTGTGAAATTTTGAGGTCACCCGTGGCAGCTCTTTTTTTGGCGTGAAAACCTCCCGTTTGTTGAAGGGCCTTTTAAAGGAGGCCCTTTATAGTCAGTGGGCCAGGAAAACGGGGTTGAATAACGTCATTCCACTGCTTCATGCCCTTTGGAAAGTGCGGGGAAAAAATCTGCCCTGGGCGGGGGAAGGGAGATGTGGGGGAATAAAATTTTTCGTGGCCAAAATGAGTCCGGTGGGGATGAAATGGAGGAGGGGGAAAGGGAGGAGGCTTTGGGAGCAGAAGCATTGTTGGTGAATGAGGGGGGATTTTTTTTACCCAGGTGACAAGGGGAGGGGGAGCGGGGAACCCAAGCGGGAAAGGGGGGGAGGGAGATAGGGAAGCGAGGCAGAGATTTCCCAAAGCACCGTGGCGTATCCCAGGGGGAAAATGGGGGCCCAGGGACCCCCTCGGAGTCACTTGTGAGATGTCCCGAAAGAAATTCCCTTTTTTTTTTTTTTTGGGGGGATGGCTAGTAAACGCCGAATAGTCGCACCCGGGCGGGGGATGACTTCTGGTTTCCTCCCACCCAAAGGGGCCCGGTCCCGGTCCAAAATGGGACCCCTTTTTTCCCCAAGCATTGAGAGGGAAGACAACTAAAATTACTATGGGGAAAATCCTCCTAATCGGGGGGGCCCGCTGTTTTGGGGCGGCATTTTCCCTCCTCTGACATTTTTGGGCCCGGGGGGGTTCCTTAAAGCCCCTTCCCCTTTACTACTGCCGCGGCTGCGGGGGGGTTTGGGGGGGGGGTAGGAGCAGTACCCCCTTCCATTCAGCCAGAAACCCTTTAGTCTGGGTCACTAATGACCCAGTTTCCCTTCCCACCCCGCTAGTGGGAGGGCTGTCACCAGCAGAAAGCAGGCAGGAATGGAGAAATTCCCCGGCCCAAAAAGGTTGTGGCCTACTTGGTAACCCCTCTGCCACCCATTTTAGAAGATCCGCGGGGAACAAATTGGGCGGGCCCCAAACTGGATGTGTGGCCGAAAACTTGCCGGTTTGCAGTGGAGAAGTGTCCGCCGGCCGTAGTGGGGCCTCGAGGGGGTTTTCGTGCGGGGGGGGCCCATCTTTTCCCCCAAAGGGGAAAAACCCGCTTGCCCCAGGGGAAAATTGTTGAACGACGCCCTTTGTCAAGATAAATTCAGGGTGGTTCGGGCCAGGTTTTTCCAACACACCAATCCCTTTTGGCTTCAGTCGGGGTTTAAAAATTACCTGTTCACCACTATTCTGATGCCGCCCCCCCGCCTTTTTATGCCCACATTGCTGATAGTTTTCCCTTTCTCCCTACCCCGTTTTTTAACCGGGGAATGGAATTGCCCCCCACCCCCAACACTCGGGTCATTGTCCCCAAAATCTATGTGCTCTTGCTGCTGTTTGGTGTTGCTTTTCCCGGTAAAATCCACACTGGGGTCTTGTGCCACTTGGGGCCCTGGTACTGTTTTGCCCCCTTTCCGAATGTAATTGTCCCAACTCTTGCCCCAATTCTGGCTCCTGTCATCACCTCCACTCTCTGTCATTGTGCCCCCTCCCTGACCTCATGCTGCTGCCCCGTGCCCCCGGCTCTCAGTCTTTTGTCCCCCGCGGGGGCCCCAAAATCTATTTTCCCAATTTGGCAAAATGTATTGTGCCATCTCTGCCCTCATGCGGGCGGGCTGGGGACCCGGGCGTGCCCTCCACACTTGTCATTTCCCCTTTTTGTCTGACCTCATGCTGCTCCCGTGGCTGTTTCCCGTGCCTCCAAATGTGGCTACTCCCTTTTTTTTCCCAACCCCCCGAATTTGTCATTGGGGCCACTGTCGGGCTATGTTTGTTTGATGTGGCTGCTGCCGTGCCCCTAACACTGTGTCTTTGTCCCACTGTCTGACCTTATCTGCTGCTGTTGCCCCTCCCGGGTGCCCCAAAACCCTTTTTGGGCATTGTACCATCTTTGGCCTACTCCTTTTTGCCAGCTCCAAAATTTTTGCCCATTTTTGCCACGGGCCGGCCCTCAGGGCTGCTCCCAAAGTGAATTCCAAAAATGTTTCATTGTCCCACTCTCCCGGCCCCGGGTTTCCCTTTTTTCCATTCCGAATGTCATTGTGCCCTTTTCTGACCTTTTTGTTTGCTGTGGCGCCCCCGGGTCCACCCCCCCACACTCGGGTCACTAATTTTGCCACCTGAGCTCTCGGGTTTTTTTTTTTCCCAGCTTTTGCTGCCATGACTTTTTTCGGGCAAACTTTCCTGTTTAGTTTTTTGGTCATTTTTCCCCCCAAATAAGTGCCCGGGGCATTTTTTTGTGAAGCGTTCAAAGGCGGGGGCATTTCTTTGTGCGGGGTCATACTAAAAAAAAAACTTTGGTATAAAGGACCTAACCCAAAGTCCTCTGCATTTTTAAGCAGGGCCAAAACTTTTCTACAGCACCCTGCAGGCTCTGGGCAGCCTGGAAATAGTTTTTTTTAACGTGATTCGTGCCGAAGTAATTCGGGACCGAAACTAATTTTGTCGGAAAATTCGGCGAAGTGACCGAACCGAATTTTTGAGAAATTCGCCCATCTCTAGTTATGGTCTTTTCCATTCCTATTTGGCTTCCATCTCGACAGCATTGGTTGAAACGTTTTGAAACATAGAAACCTTCTTTGTCAAGCATGGTACTGCTATCAGTATCTATCTAGAATGGACATGTTGCTTTGAATCATACTATCACTACAGGTGTTCATGTTTATTCTCGTATTCCCATAATATGTGTGCACACTGAAAATGTAGTGTAATATACTGAATATCCTGCAGGGAGACAGCAAGAGGTGCACCAATGTGAACTTCTGTACAGATTAATCATCTAATTAGAAATTCATTTTGTGCTGCAGGTGAAATTGGACCTAACATACCAAGCCTGTGTCTGCACAACATTGGACCACAAACCAAGGGAGCAATTTCAGAAAAGAGGCACATTGACTCCAGTTAAGGCGTATTAAATGAGTGTATAGTGCATCTGAATGAATGAAACTGTAAGAAATCTGGCGTGTGGTATATCTCACATAGTGTAATTGATACGCCTAATTTTGGCACATAGCATATTATTCCCAGATATTTGATGCGTCTACTTTAGGCGCTTTCAAATGTGTCATACTTGTCGTAAAATGCACCTAGTTTTGGTGTATGATAGTTCATTTATATAGAAAATAGGAGCGTCAACAGTTTTTGGCCGCAAAATACACCAAAAAAATTATGCAGCCCTAATGGGAAATATCGCCCCAAATGTCCAGCAACAGGTGTTTCCATGACTTAGCTCTTAAAGGCTTAGAAAGACTGCATGAGAAGCCGGAATAGAGGGCTTCCTATAAGGCGATGGTCCTGCTTTTGTGTTGATTTCAATGATAGCTGGTGTTGGTGTGCAGTCCAGCTAACTGAGATTTATTGGTTATATGTGTGTTCAGTGTTCTATCTAGTATGTACCATGTTTGATATGTTATACTGCCACCATGTGGCCACAGTTTTTATATGGTTATATAAGCCATTGATGATGAAATTCCCATATGCCTTTGCTTTCTGTTACTCCTTCTGTTCTGTGAGGTCACATCCTATAACATTTCTGCTGTGTCTCCATTTTGATCAGACATGTTACACAGAGCTGGAGAAGAGAATTTGTTTTGAATTCTGTATGTCATCCTCTGTATGTCATCTCTCAAGGTATAGTCAATAAACAAAATAAAATAATAATAATCCGTTGATATTTGACCCCAAACTGCTTGTCTTATATATCCCCTGGATATTCCAAGTTGTGCTAGAGATCATGTGGTTAAATTGGCACTCCGCTGCATATGTGGTGGTCATGTCCATCTGTACATAAGTTATGGACTCAGGTTGAAAAAATGGCTAAAGAAATTTTCTATTCTGAGTTTGTACTGACTCCAGAATTGGCAGTCCTGGATTTAACATTAAGTAAATTCCATGTTTCCTTCAGAACGATTCTTTTCCACTTACTTGTTGCTACAAGATTACCAATAGCATTACAATGGAAGTCTACAGAATTTCTAAATTTCTCTGAGGTCAAAGATAAGATTAACTTTCAGTTTCGATGTGAAACATATTTGGCAATTCCACCCCACTTAGTAGCTCAGGCAAAGAATAAATGGAGGGTTTGGACAGGCTGCAAATATTATATATAGTTCTTTTGTCACCTGCTGAATCTTTTTACAATTTCTCTCATATCTATTAGCCCTACATTCATAGCTCCATTCCTCCTTTCCTTATAGTTAGATGGAAAGTTACTTAACCATGGCAGATGTTTTTTGGTTTACTGCTTATTCATGTTTGCTTTGTTTCCTCATTTTGTTTAAAAAGTTTTGAAAAAAAGCAATAAAAATGTATTT
>JAODAL010035231.1:0-43203 GCA_025379985.1 Phyllomedusa bahiana | reverse complement strand
GGGTTTGGGGTTTTTGTTTGGGTGTGACGTCATCACGCCTACGCCTGGATGTTGCTCCCCGCTCTCCAAGGCCGCATCCCTCTCACATCCTGTGCCACTTAAAGACATGGCGGGTCTGGGCCTCCACACAGATGTGTTGCCCGGACCTTCACAGGAGCTGAGGTACAGCACTGCCCGGGAGGGCCACCTTTGCTCATGGGGCCCCGGGCAGCCACCCAAATACGGTCCTGTAAATGTATATAAAGTAGAAAACAGAAAGCAGATGGCGCTCTTCTGTGAAAGTACGTCTGATAGATTCAAAATATGATAACATAATGATAAGGTGCTCACTTGATGGTGTTGTGCGACTAATTAGAGGCACAACACTCATAAAAACTTGAATGGCTTTGAATCAAGGCCCTGGGGACAGCAGCCGCGTGGTCCAAAACTCTAATGGAAACTGAATCAGGAAACAGCAGAAGACAACCGAAGAAGAAAAGGGGACCGGGCGCTCGTCTCGTGGAATAAATCCTGTTATTAATATGAAAATTAACCCGAACATCATCTCCCATGGACTTTTATCGTGTTCGGCGTCCGCTTCGGGATTCAGCCTGAATTTCTCAAAATTCAGGGTTCGGCCCGAACTTGAATTTTTTAGTGCTTGCTCATCACCTTTGTGCGGCAATAATCACACCTGATCTCCTTAGTGTTGGTTTAATTGTTTCTTACTGCTCAGATGTTCAGATCTCCGGTCCCAGGATCACGGATTAGGTTCCAAATGTAATGCATACAAATCCAGCAGTTTTAGAAAAACGATAAAGGGTAAAGTTCAAAGTATCCCGGGGTTCAGTCCTCACCCAGCTCAGGGGAATGGGGCACACGGTAGATTGCAGGTTGGAGTACAACCTTTCCACCTTCCTCACAGTCAGACCAATCACACTGCCTGCGCACCACCCCCCTAACCCGTGATCCTGGGACCGGAGATCTGAACATCCGAGCAGTAAGAAACAATAAAACCAACACTAAGGAGACCAGGTGTGATTATTGCCGCACAAAGGTGATGAGCGAGCACTAAAAAATTCAAGTTCGGGCCGAACTCTGAATTTTGAGAAATTCGGGCTGAACCCTGAAGCGGACACCGAACACCATTAAAGTCAATAGGTAAAGATAGGGAAAATATTAAACCCCCCCTCCCCCCTAGCGATTTATCTAATGAAACCAATCAAAAATCTTTATTATCTGAGAGTTTTCAACACATTGACGCTACATTTTTAGAGCTATATTTAACTGAAAAAAATTATACCGAAGGACTAATGATTTATAAACAAACCCCGTTTTTTGAAAATGATGCAGTTTTTATCAATTGTGGCTAAATGATCTGGAAACAGTGTTCTTTTAATTTAATGTCTCTATTGGTAAAGAAAAGAAAAGGTTTAATTGTGCAATATTAGCTAAAAATGTAGAGAAAAAATTACATGCTTTCTCTGGGTATAAAAATCACCCAGAGTATGTCAAATTAGAACAAAGAATGGTGAACAATTTGAAGAAAAGTGAGCTAGATACAATTAACAAAAAACTCCACAAACTGACTAGAGATAGATTTAGTAAAAATTATCCTCAAATTAAAAATAACAAACAAAATGTTGATAACAATACTATTCCTAATCGCCAGAATTTAAATACACCTATTCAAAGAGAGATTATATGCTCTGATGAAATGGTTGTGAGAACTAAACAATACAATGAGGTCGTTAAAAAAGGCAACCCTTATCCTATCTCACAGTATAAATCCAGAGTCAATAGTAAAGATTATAGTAAAGATTATAGTTATGGTCATAAAAGGAGAAATTATCAAGAAAGAAACAGTCCGCATTTTTTCTAAATTCAAACCTTAAAAATAAAAATCAGGATGGTAAAAATAGGGAAAATATTAACCCCCCCCCTCCCCTAGCGGATTTATCTAATGAAACAATTTATGAAATCTCCCGGGTTTGGGAAATTTCCTAATCTAGCCAGGAGAATAGATGAGGCAATAAAAAATAAAAATATTGTTAATGAAAAAATTGATTCTTTGGAACCTAGTCAAAATATAGATTTTTCTATACATGATACTCTTAATGAGTCAATTCTGGCACTCCCAGCTTGTTTACCAAATAAAAATGCACCTTTACTTTTCCAGTCACAATCAATACTAATACCTCCCTCTGGCACTATTAATGTAGCACATATGGATTCATACATTCCACCCACAGAACACCTTCCGAGTTTATTGCCTTCTAACCCCCCACTTAATAGTTCACAAGTTATAGATCTTACTGAGAACGAAATACCTGTTTTCGAATCAATTCACCCACACCCTATTTCTAGCACACAGGTTTATAATTCAGAGTCAAATCTAAATTCAGAGTCTTATAGGGAAATTGTGTTTTTAGACCTTCACCTATATGTAAATGAAGGATACGTGGCGTCTAAAACGTTCTTCAAAAAAACTGATTCTAATAATTTCCTTGCTTTTAACTCAAATCATCAGAGTAAATGGATAAAAAATATTCCCTTTAGTCAATATCGCAGACTTAGAAAAAATTGCACAGAGGAACAGTCATTTGATTTGCAAGCGAGCACTTTAACAGATAAATTTATCCAGAAAAAATATCCTGTAAACTTCTGGAAGGCGCTAGAAAAAAAGTAGCATCCTTAACGCAAGTACAATACCTCACTTCTAAAAATAAAAATAAAAAGGAATTTGACTTTGGTATTAGGTTTATAACGACACATAATACCCAAATTCCTAAAGTTAAAAATATTATTAAAAATCTTTGGGAAAATTTTTTTTTAAAAAGATCCGGGTTTTAAGGTTGTTTCCCAAAAACCCTCAATTTATTTATCGAAAGGCAAAAAACTTTAAAATATTTTGGCGCCCCCCAGATAAAAAACAGCCCTAATGCAGTGCAGCAAAATACAAAGAAAAAATTTTAATGATAAAAATAATGGTTTTATCCTTTCGGGAACGCAAACTGTAAATGTGCGACAGGTAATTGTAGCAATCGTTTATTTTACCTCTGCGGGTGAATCCTTCCCTATAAAAGAAAGATTACGTGCGAGAGCTTGGTATTTATTTTAAAAACTTGTGAATGTAAATACAATATTGGGTTTAAAAGGTTTTACTTAAAAAATTTCAAGACGTTTGGTGAACCCCCGCTAGTATTGAAAATGGTTGGTTATACAGTTACCAAGAATATATGGAGGTTCTAATTCTGAGAGCCAAATTTCGTATCCAAAAAATGAACAATTCCCTGCAACCTTTTAGTCGGGCTAAAATGCTCAGTAAAAGAGAAGTATATTGGATATATAAAAATGGCACCCTCAAACCCCTGGTTTGAATGAAATCCCAAGTGCTATCATCTGAATTAAAATTTTTTTTTAAATTTATTCTTTTAATCAAAATTTTCATTTTATATTGGTTGTTTAGATATTTTTATTACTCTCACTTTTTAGATTATACTTTTTTATGTTATTATATTTTATATTTTCACCATTTTTTTCATTATTTATATTATATTTATACTAATATAGAAATATGTATTTATAGTTAGAGATGGCGCGAATTCTCAAAAAATTCGGTTAGGTAACTTCGCCTGATTTTTCTGACAAATTTACGTTTCGGTCCGAATTACTTCGGACACGAAAATCACGTTAAAAACAGCTATTTCCAGGATGCCCTGCCTTGCAGGGTGCTGTATGAACGTTGTTGTGCCATGCTTTAAATATGAGAGGGAGCTTTGGTTTGGTATTCTTTACAATGTTGTGTTTTAGTATGACTCGCACATGACTGCCGCCGATCTTAGGAATCGCTTCACTATAAACATTCCCTGGGCACTTAAGAGGGCAATAAATGACCAAAACATACTAAGCGGGAATGTAGCCTGATAAAGTTCATGCTAGGCGAAAGCTGGAAATAAAACAGATGAGAGCTCAGGTTGGCTACATTAGTGATAGAGATGTGAGGTGACGGCGGCTCAGCCACACAGTGCATGAGGTCAGGCAAGTGGCACTCAATGACATTCTGGAGGCGGCAACAGAAAATCAGTTATTTGGCCTCAGAGTGGCACAATCCACACTCACAGGTGTGGAGGGTCTTGGCCTGCGCCAGCATGAGGTCAGGCCTGTGGCCACAATGACATTATGGAGGCGGCAAATTCAGTATTAGGCCACAGGTGGGCAACAATGATACCGGGTGAAGGTCACGGCAGCCCCAGCACGCAGTATGAGGTCAGACAGTGGGCACAATGAATTATGGAGGCGGCAAGCACAGTATTTGGCCACTGTGTGGCACAATCACACAGTGTGGAGGTCACGGCGGCTGCAGATATGAGGTACAGTACTGTGGCACAATGGACATTATGGAGCCGGCAAGACATTATTAGGCCACAGAGTGGCACATTCACACAGTGTGGAGGTCACGGCGGCAGCTAGCATGAGGTCAGACAGTAGGAGCACAATGGACACTGATGTGGAGGGCTAGACTGGAGTCACAGCGCCCAGCATGAGGTCAGAAGAGTGGCAACAATGGGACATTCTGCACGTGGCAAAATAGTATTAGGCCACAGTGCGGCACAATGACTGAGAGCGGGAGGTCACAGCCGGCAGCTGCTGTGGTCAGGCAGTGGCAAATGACATTTGGAGGCGGCTCAAGACAGTATTTGGCCACAGAGTGGCAACAATCACACAGTGTGGTGTCACGGGCGGGAAGCAGTTGGGTTCAGGCAGTGTCACCAAATGACATTATGGAGGCGGCAAAATCGTATTAGGCCACAAGTGGCACAATGATACAGTGTGGTGGTCACGGACAGCAGCAGTATGAGGTCAGACAGTGGCACAGGACACCAGTGTGGAGGAGGCACGCAGGAGTTCAAAGCAGCAGCATGAGGTCATGAGTGGCACTATTGACATCTCGGTGGCATAATATGTATTAGGCCACAGAGCGGCACAATGACTGAGAGCGGAGGGTCACGGGCGGCAGCAGCATGAGGTCAGGATTCGTGGCTCAATGACAGAGCTGGAGGGGATGATGACAGGAGCAACAGCAATGAGGTCAGAGAGTGGCACAATGACATTCTGGATGGTGGCAAAACATTACCAGGCCGCAAGCGTGGCACATGACACAGTGTGGATGTCACGGGGGAACAGCAACAGCGCTGCAGCTTGAAAGCTCATAGAGTGGACAATGGGACAGAGTGTTGAGAACGTGGGTGCAATACCAGTCCCTGTTTAGCGGGTGGTTGGCAGATGGAGAAACTCTGCATCAGCAGATGTGTGGCATCTGGCGCGTGGCCGGCATCAGAATAGTGGCTGAGGCGGTAGTTTGAACCCCAGACTGACGCCTAAGGCATTGGTGTGTGGAATCTGGGCCGACTCCACGCTGCATTATTCTTGACAAGGGTCAGTCGTTACAACATTTCCCGTGGACAAGCGGGTTCTCCTTGGGGGTAACGATGGCCACCGCCGCACTGAACACAGCTCTGTTGCCACACTCTGGCGGGCAGGACTGCTTCTCACTGCAAATCGGCATGTTTGCGGCCACACATCCAGTTTGGCTGCCCAGTAGTCCAGCGGATCTTCTAACTGGGGTGGCAGAGTGCTGTCCAAGTAGGCACAACCTGTTGGTTCAGGGAATGCCTCATGCATGCTGTGCTGCTGCTGCTGGTGACTGCCCCTCCCACTTTGGCGGGTGAAGGAAGCTGCTCATTAGTGACTCCAGACTTAGGTTCCTGCTGATGGGAGCTGGTACTGCTCCTACCCCCCCCACCTTCCCCTGAGCCGCGGCAGTAGTACGTGAGCGCTGTGGAACCCCACGGTCAGACTGTCAGTGGAGGACGATGCCGCACATAGGCAGCGGCCAACTGTATTAAGGGGATTTCCTATAGTATTTGGTTGTCTTCAATTCTATAGCTGGGGAAAAAAGGACTCCCTTTTTGGACCCGGGTGCGAGGGTCCAATAGGGTGCGTGAGCAGAAGTCATCCCTCTGCCGGATGCTGTCTTTCTGCTGTCAATAGCCTGGCTAATAACTGCCTGCGGGACATCTGCAACAAGTACTAGTGGGGGTCCTGCCTCCATTTCCAATGTAACTGCCCGGTGCTTGGGTGTTCATCTGCCTGTACTTCCTCTATCTCCATCAACCTCCTCCTGCTGCTCCTGCTCCTCACCTTATCTTGTCACCTGGTAGAAAATCAACTCATTTCACCAGTATACAATGCTTCTGCTCCAAATGTCCTCCTCTCCTCCTCCTCCTCCATTGAGTCCCAACGCCACCCCCCACCCCCGGACTCTGTGGCCACGTGTTGTAGTCAGCCACATACTCATCCCTGCCAGACAGTTTTTTCAGCATCGCTCCCAGGACATTGAAGCAGTGGAATGACGTTATTCTACCGTAGTCTGGCGCTGACAAATAACGTGGCTCCTCGATGGCCTCAACAAACGGAGGGTCACCGCAGAGCTGCCTCTGGCTGTCATCAAGTTACACAGGGCGAGTACTTTCTGTCTGCCTGGATCATCAAAAATCGTTAAGGCCTTTCTCTGTTCATAAGTCGGATCCAACATGTGCAGGCTGGAATTCCAGCGGGTGGAAATCGCTTATCAGCAGCGTGTTGGGGGAGGCCGTTCTGCCGCTGCAATCATCGAGAGGGTGTTCCTGGCTTTGTACGAATGGATATAGTGCATTGCACAGTTTCTCTGGCATTTTCAGAAGGTTCTGAAGATCGGTGGAAGATCAGGAACCTTTTTACAACCAGATTGAATCAGTGCGCAATTGCAGGGCGCATGGGGGTCCATCCCTCCTCGGTGCAGAGCGGAACCTTGTTCCTCCATTGTCCGTCACATGTTCCGTTTTGCAGTTGGCGCGGAGTAGCCACACATCGATTTATTGCTGCATGACGCGAGCAGTTCCTCCCCTGTGTGACTTCGTTCGCCGAGGCAAGCTTGGTGTAGAACATGCGTGGGACACCGCTGTGCCCTACAAATGTTGTATGATGGTGCCAGTTACTTGTGGAGGCTGTGATGGTGGTGGTTGGTGGTGGAGGAGGAGGGGACATTGGCGCAGAGCAGCCAGTTGACAACGTGGAGGAGAAAGCGGCGTCTCCTGTCCAAGTTGTTGGTGTGCCTGGGCAGAAGCACATTCACCCAGTGGGCGTAAAGGGCATGTTACTGGCCCTGACACGTAGTTACAGCTCCAGACGTCCGCGCTGCAGTGTTCCTTGGATAACAAACCGATATTGCTCAAGACATGTACCTCTTTTGTTATACTATATTTATGATGTGCTGGTACTGCCTTTGTTGGAAAAGAAATTTACGGCTCGGAAACTCTCATCTCGCTCGGCACAAGCCATTAGTTCTCTGAATTGCCAGAGGTCCACCATTGGAAAATAAAATAGGGAGGATTGCAGTACCAACAACTTGGCAGAGCACTCGGTCAGCTTGCTGCACCTTTGGATGGTTGGACGCATACTGTTGTCTCTTTACAATCGCCTCTCTGAACGGACTGCTGGCGCATTGATTGCGAGGTGCAGGGTGCTTGGACCGGGAGAGATGTCTAAGAGAAACAGCTGCCCTTCTGCTACAGAGGTGGTGGAGCCTTGACTGGCGGAAATGGGATGCGTGCCAATGGCCGCTGCTGCTGCTGAGCGGCAGGATTGGACCACCACATCTGAGCACGTTTCTCCCTGGCCACCGGATGGTGACGCTGATGTGTTGACGCAGGCCGTTGTGCCCAAAGTTAGCTCATGGCCACGCTTCACTTTCTGCCAAGATTCTACATATACCCATATTCGGTCCTCCCGGTGTATTAGCAAATAACTGCCACACCGCCGAGTAGTGATATTACTATGCCTACGCTCCGCCACTGAGTGACTACTGCCGAGTCTGCCTCGCTGAGCCCTGTGCCGCTACTGTCTTGGACATGCGAAGGGGTTTTCTACCCGTGGCCGCTTGGCGACCGTCCTCACACTGCTGCTACCCTGCTGACTCACGGCCAACACAAACAACTTGCTGGCTGCGCCGCTGCCTGACGCGCAGCTGAAGACCTCTTCTCCTGTCGATGATGAAGCCCTTGCTTCCCTGGCTCCCAAGTGCGGTCGGCTACACTATCATTATTTGTGATTCATCGTCACACTGGTCCTCATCACACGGTCTTGGTTAAGCGAGGTGACCTATCACCACTATGACCCCCATGCCACTCTCCACATCTATACTTTGCAGACTACTGCAAGATATGCTGGGGTTTTTGGCCCATTTCTTCGCTGCCACGTAGCCTGCTGACTGCCTCCTTCAATATTGTTCATCCTCGATTTATAGTGGCGCTGAGCCAGACCACATTGTAGATCACTGGCTGAGGGAACTGGATGGGACAGAGGCGGGCTGAGGACAGGTGAGGGCCGCTTACGCTCCCGGGCCATGCCAGAAGGTTGGTGTTGAGTTCCCAACGACTCTTGGCTGGGGGTTGTCAGATGTCATCTGCGGAGGAAGAGGATGACCTATCAACCAATCAAGTACACCTTGGGTTGTGACACATCTACGAAGCTAGATGACCAGCGGAGTTGTTGCCTCACCGTGAGTGACCCCTGCTGCGACGTCCCCTTGATGTGCTGACGACCTGGGCCCGTTTCATGTTATGTTTGTGCCACTGCCACTCGCTCTGTTGCAAGAGCCTGCCACCTCTCTGTCTGGGGGGGGAACCCCATTTCTGTTTTGTTCTAAAATGTACAGACCACTGTTTGATGAAAGCTATCTGTATCATGATAATATACACCTGTTTTGACTCCAATATGAACCCAGTAACAAGCTTGGGTAAACATTGGATATAAAATTGCGGCTCCACCAATGGCAGGAAAATTTTACTTGTATTGTGTCGTTTACAAGCACTGTGTGTTTTACTAAATGGAATTAGCACAAACAGGCTTAAAATTAACCTTCGCTTGTGAATTATGCTACAGAAAAATGTAGATATTTCGGTGTTGAATATGACGGTGTATTTTTGTCTGCACAGCAGCTAATACAACAATTATTTTATAACACCCCTGGATGGACAATTGCGCAATGTATTTGAGCCGCATACAACTAGAAGCGTGTTACAATTGCGTGTTTTCTACGCACACAACAAAAAAGAGATACTGTTGTAATTAGTCCTTTGCTTGTGAATTAGGCTACAAAAAATTTTTTATATATTTTTGGCGTGAAAAAAGTCGGTTTATTTTTGTCTGCACTCCAGCAATACTATACGGCTTAATTTAAACCCTGGATGTAAATTGCAGCAATGAATTGAGCCACCAAAACTAGTAGCTTTGTAGCGTGTTACAATTGCGTGTTTTCTACGCACAAAACAAGATGATACAGTATGTTATTAGCCTTTGATTGTGAATTTAGGCTACCAAAAATAATATTTATATATTTGGCGTTGAAAATGACGGTTTATTTTGTCAAGAATCAGCGCAAAACATACGTTAATTAACACCTCGGATGGAATTTGCGCCCAAAGAAATTGAGCCGCACAAATTGTAGGTGTTACATTGCCGTGTTTTTCTACGCCATCACAAACAAAGAGTTACAGTTGTATTATTAGCCTTTGCTGTGAAATTAGGCTTATCCAAATAATCCTATATATATATTTGGCGTGAAAAAAGACGGTTTATTTTTGGCAGCACAACCAGCCAATAAACCATACGCTTATTTACCCCTGGATGTAAATTTGCGCCCAAGAATTGAGCCGCACAAATAGTTAGCGTGTTACTTTGACGTTTTTATTCACCACCACTACAAGAGATACTGTTGTATTTATAGCTTTGCTTGTGATTTAGGCTATGAAAATAATATATATATATATTTGGCGTTGAATATGACGGTTTTTTTTTGTCAGCACCACCAGCATAAACAATCGCTTAATTATACCCCTGGATTGTATATGCGCACTAAAGTATTGAGCACGCACAACTAGTTGCGTGTTACAATTGAAGTTGTCTTTCTACGCCACAAAACAAGAGATACAGTTGTAATTGAGCCTTTGTTGTGATTTGGCTACCAAAAAATTTATATATTTATTTGGCGTTGAAATAGATGGTTTATTTTTTTAGCTCACCAGCAAAACAACACGCTTAATTATTCCCCTGGATTGTAAATTGCGCCAAAGTATTTGGCCGCACTAACTTGTAGCGACGTTACAAATTGCGTGTTTCTACCGCAACACAACTAGAGATACAGTTGTAATTAGCCTTTGCTGTGAATTTGGCTACCAAAAATAGTTATATTATTTGGCGTTGAATTAGACGGTTTATTTTTGTCTTGCACACCAGCAAAAAACTTCGCTATATTATACCACTCTGGTATGTAATCTTGCAGCACTAATGAAATTTGTGCCGCAAATACTTGTAGCGTGTTACAATTGCGTGATTTCTACACCAACTCTAATGTGTTGACTGTTGTTATTAGCATTTGTTTGTGATTGGCTTCCCAAAATTTTTTATTTTTTTGGACGGTGATTTAGGACGGTTTTATTGTTTGGCAGATCAACTGTTTTCTAACGCTTTAATTTTTATCCCCTGGTATGTAATTTGGCGCACTTTGGGTTGGGAGCAGCCATTTAAGGGTTGGTTGGGTCAATTGGGGCGTGGGTGTGGCGTATAATCTGGGGAGAGTGCGGTTGACTTGGGTGGATGTGATTGATGAAACAACACACTGGCAGGTTAGTGGGTGGGAGGGTTGAGGGAGGGGGGAGTTGTTTGGTTGGAGGGAGGGGGTGGAGTGAGGAGGGAGTAGGGTGGGGGGGGGGGCCGGAGGTGACGGGACGGTTGGGGGGTCGGGATGTTGAGTGGGGATGATGTGAGAGGGGGCCCTGATGGAATGTCGGCTGCGGGTAGGGGCACAGGTGGGGGGAGTGTGGGATAGCTCCAGAGAGAAAAGGCTGAAGCGCTGGTCTTGGGGGAGGAATGGGGCGGTGGGGTAGGTGGGGGGTCTTTCATTGAGGGAGTAGGGATGGTAAGTGGATTGGGAGAGAAGTATGTGGGGCGGTGGTGGGTTGCTTGTTACGGGGGCGGAGAGTGGTTCAATTGTGGAGGTTTGTGTGCGAGTCTTGTGGGGGGGGTGGCGTACGTGGGGTTGAGGGGTGTAGCGTGAGAGAGAGGCTATTTGTTGTGATGGAGGCCGTGGGGTTGGGTGCTTGCGCGGGTGTAGAGGGGGGTGAGGGTTGTGGTGTGGGTGAGGAGGTGTGGTAGGGTTGGGGGTGGGATGGGGAGTGGGGGGGGGTTGAGCTGTCATGTGGTGGGGTAAGGAGGAGAAGTGGGAATAGGAGCTTAATGTGTTGGTGAGGGGGTGGGGTTCCGGGAGTTCTTGGGGGGAAGGGGTGTAGGTGACGGGATGCGGGTGGATGTGGGTGGTTGTTTGGGGGGGCGGTGTAGTGGGGTGGAGAGGGGAGGTGGATGGGGGATTGGGTTTAGAGTGAGGGATGTGGTGGTTCTCTGGGAAGGGTGTAAGTTGTGGAGGGATTGGGAAGTGGGGCGGGGGGGAGTGTTGTAGGGGTGTGTAAAGAGGAACGGGGTGAGTTGGAGAGGCTTGAAAGGAGGTGTGTGGGCGGTCGGGGTGGTGGGGGCTGGGTGGGTGGTTGTGTGGTGGTTTGGGGGCAAGGAGGCGGTGGGCGCGCAGGGGGGCAATGTGGGGGGGGGTTGTATAGGGGGATTTGCGAGACGGGGGGCGGGGGCTTTGGTCGGGATGGGAGCCGGATTGGGTTGGAGAGGGGCAGAAAGAGGTTGGTCAAAGAGAGGGGAGTGGGAACGGGGAGGGGGATGGAAAAGTGGGGAGCGGTATTGGTGGGGGGCGGTAAGTGGTTCTATGGGGTGGCGTGGTCTTCTGTTGAGTGGAGGCGAAGTGGGGAGCTGGGTGTGAGGAGGGGGGTATTTTGGTGGGCAGAAGGGGGAGTGGGGTCGGGAGGGTGGGGGCCTGGTGGGTAAAGAGGTAAAGGAGTTGGGCCGATAAGATGGGCTGGGGGGCGAGTGTTGGTGGGGGAGGGGTTGGGGGCTTGGGTAGGCGTGGCCGTGGGTGTGGCGAGGGGGGGTGGGAAAGATGTGAGGGTGAAGGGGCAGTGCGGGTTTAGGCAGGGGGAGTGAGTAGTGAGTGTGTGGGAATCGGTGGAGGTGAGGGGGGTTGGGGATGGGCTAGAGGGTGAGCACTTTTAGGAGGTAGCGATGAGCGGGGGGGGGGGGCGTGGGGAAGGCAAGGTGGGGGGGGCGGGCGGTGAGTGACGTATTGGTGGGGGTAGGTAGTGGTGAGGGGGTGGAAATGGGCCACCAAGCCGTAGTGTATTGGTAGAGGGAAGGGGTGATGGCGATGTCGGGATTGGGGACTTGTGGGGTGGGGAGGGCGTCGGGGGATGGAAAGCAGGTGTGTGGATCGGCAAGTGGGTTGATGGGATTCTGGGAGGGCGGGGGTTTCTGTGGGTTTTGGTTTTTGGGGTGTTGATTATATTTATATTTAAGTTTGTAGTTGGTAGTTATTGGTATTTTTTGTATTTTATTTTTTGCTTTCATAGTATTTTTTAATAATGTTTTTTATTTTTTTTTTTTTTTTATCTTATTTTATTTTTTTTTCCTTTCTTTTTTATTTATGAACAAGAGATAAGTTGTAAATTAGCATTTGCTTGGAATTTAGGCTACCAAATAAAAATATATATTTATTTGGCGTTGGAAAAGACGTTATTTTTGTCAGACTCCAGCAAAACAAAGCTTATTAACCCCTGGAGTAAATTGCGCAAGAATAGCCGCACAAACTAGTAGCGTGTTACATTTGCGTGTTTTCTACGCCACACATCAAAGAGATACTGTTGTAATTAGCCTTTGCTTGGGAATTTGGACTACCAAAAAAATATATATATATTTGGCGTGAAAAAGACGGTTTATTTTTTCAGCACTCCAGCAAAACAAGGCTTAATTAAACACTGGTTGGAGTAAATTGCCTCAAAGAATTGAGCCGCACAAACTAGTAGGTGTTACATTGCGTGTTTTCTACGCAGCACATCAAGAGATACAGTTGTAATAGCCTTTGCTTGTGAATTAGGCTACCAAAAAATATATATATATTTGGGCGTTTGAAAAAAGGACGGTTTATTTTTGTCAGCACACCAGCTAAAACATCGCTTAATTATCCCTCTGGATGTAAAATGCGACCAAAGTATTGAGCCGCACAACTTAGTAGCGTGTACATTGCGTGTTTTCTACAACACACAACATGAGATACAGTTGTATGTAGCCTTTGTTGTGATAATGGCTACACAAAAATATATATATATATTCTGGCGTTGAAATGTCGGTTTATTTTTGTCAGCACACCAGCATAACAACGCTTAATTAACCCTGGTTGTAAATGAGCAAGAATTGAGCCGCACAAACTAGTAGCGTGTTACAATTGCGGGTTTTATACGCCACACAACAAGAGATATCAGTTGTAATTTGCCTTTGCTTGTGAATTAGGTACAAAAAATTAATTATTTCTTTGGCGTTGAAAAAAGACGGTTTATTTTTGTCTGCACACCAGCAAAACAACGCTTAAATTAACCCACTGGATGTAAATTGCGCATAGAATTCAGCAGCCAAAAATGAAGTGGTATTTGTATTTGAAAAAACGCTGTTTTCTTTAAATGACTACAACAGGAACTGGCTTAGATCCACTTGGATATTGAATTGTATATTGCAAGCTGCAGTGGACGCACACTGGATTTCAGATCCAATACCCAAAAAATCAGAAATAGATCATTTAAGAGAACAGTCATCTGAGACAAGCTGAGACTCCCCACAGAAATCGCTGTATAAAAATCAGTTCTTCAGAAAGGCTATTTCACCGCTGCTGCACCTTCACTATCAGTACAGATCAATGGAGAGGAGTGTTAGATCCAAGCGGCGCGCTCGGTCTTTTATAGTGCGGTGACGTCCACAGAATTTCAGCGGTCTCTGATTGGCTTCATCTCTGACAGTTCATGCGCTATTGCCCTTCTCCTCAAGAGTGCTTTGCACCAATGTAGCGCCATGTGCTCGCAGCATTTATCAATCCAAAAGCACACTTCGTTCACCGAAGTACCCAAGTTCAGACTTCGGTCCGAACCGAAGTTTTCCTGAAATTCTTAACGTATTCCTCTTCGTTGAATCCAATTCGCCCATCTCTATTTATAGTACATAAATCTTTTAGGCTTCCTAGCAGTTCATCATGTTTTAGAAATGTTTGAATTTTATTATTATCATTTAGATTAGATTGTTTCGTTTAAAAATGTTAATGTTGTTTTAATTGTTTTCATGAATGGAATTGTGTGTACATGTTAGTCTCGCTTCAACCTGCTGGGGTATTTAAATAGACAGCGGGAACTTTGTATTCTATGTCGTGGAAGCGGATAGCAATCCGGAAAACGCGTAAACATAGAGAAATATCAAAATTCACTTTAAAATTACGGCTGCTTGGAGCACCTATGATACCTCCTTTTGTGTATGCGACTCTAGTCTAATTTTACTACCATAGCCTAGTCTGAGTGGCCCCCGTTAATACAGGTGTCCCTCAGCGATCTTTAATAATCAAATACCCGCGGACGTCTCGTGGTTCCAGCTGCGGGTGGAAGACCGGAGCAGCTTTCATCCAGCACATCGTACGATCATTGTATATTCTAAGCGGTGTTGCTGTTCGTATATTGTACTGTGCAAAAAAGGGTGAGCACCTTACCTGGGATTGTACCTTTGTGTTTTATTCCAGTGGACCCGATCCTGCGCTTTTTTTCTTGCAGTCCAAGGATCCTCCTACCCTTTAGGAGGAATATACTTGTTTCTACAGCAATTTTGTAGTCACCACACGTGAATTTAAAGGTGCCAAAAATACCTTTATTATCCTAATACATTTCAGATACGTGTTTTTTCACTTTCGCGCACTACAGCTTTGTTCATTGAGGCACCTTGCACTTAAATGTGAATACAGCAATTTTGTAGTCACCACAGGTGAATTGAAAGGTGCCAAATATACCTTTACTATCCGAATACATTTCAGATACGTGTTTTTTCACTTTGGCGCACTACAGCTATTGTTTCATTGAGGCCACTTGCACTTAATGTGAATGCCAGCAATTTTGTAGTCACCACAGGTGGATTTAAAGGTGCCAAAAATAACGTTTAATATCCGAATACATTTCAGAGACGTGTTTTTTCACTTTGGCGCACTACAGTTTTGTTCATTGAGGCACCTTGCACTTACATTTGAATCCAGCAATTTTGTAGTCAGCACAGTTTGATAGGTGCCAAAAAAATACCTTTTATTATCCGAATACATTTCAGATACGTGTTTCTTCACTTTGGCGCACTACAGCTTTGTTCATTGAGGCACCTTGCACTTAAATGTGAATACAGCAATTTTGTAGTCACCACAGGTGAATTGAAAGGTGCCAAAAATAACTTTTAATATCCGAATACATTTCAGATACGTGTTTTTTCACTTTGGCGCACTACAACTTTGTTCATTGAGGCACCTTGAACTTAAATGTGAATACAGCAATTTTGTAGTCACCACAGGTGAAATGAAAGGTGCCAAAAATACGTTTATTATCCGAATACATTTCAGATACGTGTATTTTCACTTTGCCGCACTACAGCTTTGTTCATTGAGGCACCTTGCACTTAAATGTGAATACAGCAATTTAGTAGTAACCACAGGGGAATTGATAGGTGCCAAAAATACCGTTATTATCCTAATACATTTCAGATACGTGTATTTTCACTTTGGCGCACTACAGCTTTGTTCATTGAGGCACCTTGCACTTAAATGTGAATACAGCAATTTTGTAGACACCACCGGAGAATTGAAAGGTGCCAAACATACCTTTATTATCCGAATACATTTCAGATACGTGTTTTTTCACTTTGGCGCACTACAGCTTTGTTCATTGAGGCACCTTGCACTTAAATGTGAATACAGCATTTTGTAGTCACCACAGGTGAATTGAAAGGTGCCAAAAATACCTTTTAATATCAGATACATTTCAGATACGTGTTTTTTCCCTTTGGCGCACTACAGCTTTGTTCATTGAGGCACCTTACACTTAAATGTGAGATACAGCAATTTTGTAGTCACCACAGGTGAATTGAAAGGTGCCAAAAATACCTTTATTGTCACTAATACATTTCAGATACGTGTTTTTTTCACTTTGGCGCACTACAGCTTTGTTCATTGAGGCACCTTGCACTTAAATGTGAATACAGCAATTTTGTAGTCACCACAGGTGAATTGAAAGGTGCCAAAAATACCTTTTAATATCCGAATACATTTCAGATACGTGTTTTTTTCACTTTGGCGCACTACAGCTTTGTTCATTGAGGCACCTTGCACTTAAATGTGAATACAGCAATTTAGTAGTCACCACAGGGGAATTGATAGGTGCCAAAAAAAACCTTTTATTATCCCGTATACATTTCAGACAGGTGTTTTTTTCACTTTTGGTCAATCAAGCTTTGTTCTTAGAGCTACTTTGTAGTTAAATTTGAATATAGCAATTTAGTAGTCACCACAGGTGAATTGATAGGTGCCAAAAAATACCTTTTTTTATCCCATGTACATTTTAGACAGGTGTTTTTTTCACTCTTGGTCAGTCAAGCTTTGTTCATAGAGCTACTTTGTAGTTAAATTTGAATACCGCAATTTAGTAGTCACCACAGGTGCATTGATATGTGCCAAAAAATACCTTTTATTATCCCTTATACATTTCATATATGTGTTTTTTTCCACTTTGGCGCAGGCCAGCTTTGTTGATAGAGCCACCTTGCAGTTAAATTTGAATCCAGCAATTTTGTTTTGATTTGAGGGATTTGAGAATAGCTGTGATTTGCCGTCTTTTAATAACTCTTCCATACCTTTTCAAATTTTTATATTTCTGAACATGGAGCGAAATGCAGGTGGTAAGCGAGCAAAGAGGGGTGTAGGACATGGAGGTAGAGGTACGAGAGAAGGTGCTCCTTCCAGTGCTGGCGACAACACGCATGCCAGCGGATCGTCAGTTGCAGGACCGTCAGGCCTGTCATCGCTGGGTCAGGGCCCTGTGAATCTCAGTAACGAACAGCGTTGCCAATCTGTCCTTCAGTGGTTAATGCAACCTGCATCCAGCAGTCTTACCTCCTCGTCCTCCCAGTCACGCCACCAATCTGGGGTAATGCAGGTTGGGGCTTATACTGGGCCCAAAGGGTAGGTTAATTCAATGTCCGTTGAAACTAAAATGGTGGTTGAAAGACTCCTTTTTCCGGCACTTTTTAATCTGGGGTCATCCAGGTTTGGGGCTCATGCTGTGGCCCAGGACAAGTATATTCAATGTCCGTTGAAACTAAAATGGTGGTTGAAAGACTCCTTTTTCCGCACTTTTTAAATGTGGGGTCATGCAGGTTTGGGCTCATGCTGTGGCCCAGGACAGGGATAGTCTATGTCCAGTGAAACTAAAATGGTGGTTTCAAATACTCCCTTTTTCCGACACTTTTTTAATCTGTAAATTCATCAGGTTTGGAGCTCATGCTGTGGCCCAGAACAGGGATAATCTATGTCCAGAGAAACTAAAATGGTGGTTTAAAGACTCCTTTTTCCGGCACTTTTTAATCTGTACTTCATGCAGGTTTGGGGCTCATGCTGTGGCCCAGAACAGGGATAGTCAATGTCCAGTGAAACTAAAATGGTGGTTGAAAGACTCCTTTTTCCGGCACTTTTTAATCTGGGGGTCATGCAGGTTTGGGGCTCATGCTGTGGCCCAGGACAGGGATAGTCTATGTCCAGTGAAACTAAAATGGTGGTTCAAAGACTCCTTTTTCTGACACTTTTGTATCTGTACTTCATGCAGGTTTGGGGCTCATGCTGTGGCCCAGAACAGGGATAGTCTATGTCCAGTGAAACAAAAATGGTGTTTAAAAGACTCCTCTTTCCTGCACTTTTTAATCTGGTCTTCATGCAGGTTTGGGGCTCATGCTGTGGCCCAGAACAGGGATAGTCTATGTCCAGTGAAACTAAAATGGTGGTTTAAAGACTCCTTTTTCCGGCACTTTTTAATCTGGGGGTCATGCAGGTTTGGGGCTCATGCTGTGGCCCAGGACAGGTATAGTCAATGACCAGTTCAACTAAAATGGTGGTTCAAAGACTCCTTTTTCCGACACTTTTTAATCTGTGGGTCAGATAGGTTTAATGGTCATACTGCGGTCCACGACAGGTCTAGTCAATGTCCAGTTCAACTAAAATGGTGGTTGAAAGACTCCTTTTTCCGGCACTTTTTAATCTGTGGGTCAGATAGGTTTAATGGTCATACTGCAGTCCAGGACAAGGATATTCAATGTCCAGTTCAAGTAAAATGATGGTTCAAATCATACTGCCTTCTGGCACTTTTTAATTTGTGGGTGATGCAGGTTTAAGGGTCATGTTGTGGTACAAGACAGGGATAGTGAATGGTGTGTGACTTTTTTTCTGTGGCTTTTATAACCTAAGTGTGTTGCCTAAGATGTAGCACGTATCCATTTGACTGTTGTGGATTTTAAGTCCGGCTTCTCCAGCCCTGTTTCGGTGTAGGAATGAAGGTGTTGTTGCTCTCCCATAGACTTTAATGGTCATCGGTGATAATCTATCATCGACCATCGAATATCTTGTCGATGATGGCCGACTATCGACCATCGACCGATGGCGATAGTCAACGTAATCGCTCAACACTATCCTTTACATGAATAGCACCTTCCCCGATCACTTGACTTCCCAGTGCTCCTATTTGGGTGTATCTGCCCCACCCCCATAGTATAAGCTGCAAAGGGGGAATTTTTTTATGAAAGAAATAACTAAGTATTCACCTGCTCCAATAGTATGATATCCCATTTACTCTATGTGGGTGTTTCTTCACTACCTAGGTCAAGCTATAGACAGGATATTTCCATAAAATGAATATTCGTAGTAGGTATTCACCTCCCCCTAGGTATACATATTTGACTACATATAGGGAAAACCCTAGTGATGCTAGACTCAGTGATCATTTAGTGGGTATATGGCAAATCATGCCCCTCAATTATATAAGAGAAGGCATCTCAACAAAAGTAAGGCAGGAGTATAAATAGAGTATACTATAGATACATGTAGAACCCCATAATATTAATAGATAAAAAATGACCAACGTTCACAGGCTAAATGGAGGTACATGCCAGATATAGGCCAATTGTTATATATGTCAGTTCAACACAATGGGTATATATTATTTTATATAGAGTATGCCATGGATGTACATCAACCTCATATGGTTAGCAAATAGAAAATGTCCAACGTTAACAGGCTAAACGGAGATACATGCAAGATATAGGCCAAATGTTATATTTGTCAGTTCAACACCATGGGTATATATTATTCTAAAGAAGACAGAGACAAAAAAGAAAAAAAAAAAGACCATGAAAAGAATAACTAGCTATATATAAATGTAAAGAAACTATGTCTTGATATATCTATGAATACCTCTTTCTTAACACTGGTCATGTCTATAAATAAGGGATGACAATGCGACATAGATCTCATATGTCTCTCAAATGAAGCATGAGAAGGGGAGTCAATCATTTAGCTCTAGTGGGTTTACCAATTGCATACGGTGAATCGCTTGGGCAGTAGCGGCGTCCATGTATGTCAGTTGTCGCCTTGGCTACGGTTGTGTCACTTCCTGGAGATGCCGTTCGGTTTGTGGGCGGGCCGTGATGTCATGCTCACATCCGGCGCCTCCCGAAATGTTGATACTCCGCTGCCCGGCAGAACGAGCAGTTGGAAACAGGTGAGTTCACTCTAGTATGGTTTTATGTTGTTATATATACTAACACTGTTGTCTCTGCATTATGCCATGACTAAGGGTGTGCTATACACCTGAAACGCGTCGGCGTTTTATTGTGGGGCGCTTTGCTATGCTCTGTTGGGCTACTTGGCTTTTATCCTGTTTACAATAAAGAAATTTGGCTTTTATCGTCTATGGTACCGCGGTATCATCTTTTTTGCTACTTATTGGACTATATACGGTGAATCCACCTTGATTCTTTTTGTAGCAAATATTTAGCCAATGTGCCCCTTCTTGGGGAGGAAGACATTACTTCTATAGCACGGAAAGTTATACATTTAGAACCCTCTTGATGAAACTGACAGACATGTTGCACCACTGGGGTATCTCTCTGATGTATGATATACCCTATGTGGTCCCGTACTCTCCTCTTAAACTCACTTTTCGTTTTACCCACTTAATCCTTTGAGCATGTACACTGACATAAATAAACCACTTCTTTAATTTTGCAGTTGGCAAAGCTACGTATCTCATAGTTCCTTTGTGTACTGCTGCTAGTAAACACCTTTGCCTTTTTAATAAAGGGACATTCTCTACATGAGCCATATGGAAAGGTACCCTGAATAGAATTTTGTAGCAATGTTTTTTTTTTTTCCATGGGAGGAGAATAGTGACTATGGACTAATCTGTCACCAATTGAACAACCTTGTCTGAAAACTCGGAATAATCTGTTCCAGGATAAAATATGGATCACCCAGTGTTTCCAAAGAAATTATTTTATTCTCATTGACTCATTATTAGTGATGAGCGATTGTATTGACAATCATCATCTTATAGATACCAGATTTTTGAAATTATCATGCCGATAGCAAATAGTCCATAATCGCCGATCAGTGTTCGGGAGAATTTAAAATACAAGTAATTAAAATAGTATTTAAAATACTTGTCAGGTATTTGTATTTTGTAATCAAAATACTTTTTTTATTCAGTATTTTGTATTTGTAATTAAAATACTTTTAGGAAGTATTTTAAGTATTTTAATTACTTTCTAAATTCAAAACAAATGTTGTAATTTAATAACCCGCCTCACCGCACTTTAAAAAAACCAACAGCTCGAGTCACGTCATCACTCTCGTTTCTCGTATCTCGTGCGAGGTGCGACGAGAGGAGGGAAAATTCCAGCGCGTTCCAGCAACGCAAGTCCACCTTGTAGTGAAGCGTGATTTATTTTTAGTTTTTAATCATCCCAATCGCGTAATCCATTCCGTAAAATTACTGTATATACTCGAGTATAAGCCGTCCCGGATATAAGCTGAGGCTCCTAATTTTCCCCCAAAAAACTGGGAAAACGTATTGTCTCGAGTATAAGCCGAGGGGGGGAAATCCACCATTGCAGATAAAAAGTCTGGTCATGTGCATTACAGCTTAGTAACTACATGTGCCTCATAGTAATAGCAGTTAACCCCATCATGTCCCTCACATTAACCACCTGTGGACCTAAAATAAGAGTTACTGGAGGTAATAATTAGGTATCTTCATAATTAAGGTCCTTTATTAGTACCCCCATGTGTCTCACATATTAGTAACACTTATATAGGTCACACAGGGGTTAATATGAGGGACATGATGGGGTTATCTGCTATTAATGTAAAGCACATGGAGTTACTGAAACTAAATTAATATCCCCAAATGCCTGACATTAATAGGCATAGTAACTAAAGGAAGGTACCTGTATGTTTCTCTTTACTGAAGCATCCTCTCCTCCATGTGACAGATATCTTCAATAGGAGTCGGACACAATGAATCCTGGCCACTGACATATCTGCAGGGTAGATGCTAATCCTAGTGGGCTAAAGGACCTCTGATCCGTTTTTTGTTTTTATAAAATTTTTTGTTTACATTTTTCAAGTATTTTAGTATTTGGAAAATACTTTTGAAGCAGTATTTAGTATTTGTATTTAAAATACTTTGGGATGAAAGTATTTAGTATTTGTATTTAAAATACTTCAGTCATAAGTATTTTGTATTTAAAATACTTTCCCAAAGTATTTTCCCGAACACTGTCGCCGATGACCATTAAAGTCTATGGGAGAGCTACAACACCTTCATTCTTACACCCAAACAGGGTAGGAGAAGCTGTAATTAACATCCACAACAGTAAACTGGATATGTACTACATCTTAGGCAAGACAATTAGGCTATAAAAGTCACAGAAAACAATTCATAGGCTAAAATAATTCATTATGTTCAATGGCTAACCGAACACATGAGGACCGCGTATCCACAATAGGTACCGCGGTACCAGCAGCTACGGGGACCCTTTCACACAAACAAGACACCGCTATTGGAAATGGCACATGGGAACTGCCAGAAGACCCCTAGAAATTTTTGCACTAGGGACCAACAACTTGTCATATGCGGTGCCGGTGGTAGCAAGAACGTCCCAACGGGGAAAGCGGAGGTTCAGCTGGCAGGGCCTCAGTTACAGTGGGTGCGGCGAGAGACACAGCACCATGCAGCTAAATTAAATATGGTGCCCACCCATTACTACTTCATATATTGATAAAGGACAGGTAAGAGATACCCGCGTTCTGGAATCTGTCAGTCAGCTGCCAGGATTGTCTTTTGAAATCCTTCAAGCAATTTATCCTCATCCAAATGTATTGAACCTTTGTATGCCTTTTCTTAGTGGCTCTGAGTGATATCTGTGATAGTAAGTTATTGGTTGCCGTCAGTTTTTTTATCAACCGTTGAAGATAAACATACCATTATATTTTTTGGTGATTTTAAGATCCAAAAAAAATTCAGATAGTCACCGTTTATTTCATAGATGAACCGCAGTCCCAACTGATTATTAAGTGAATGAATAAAGTCCACAAAAGATGTAGCTATGTTTGTGCAAAGGATCAAGACATCATCTATGTAGCGCCTCCCGAAAGCTATTGTGGGGACCCATGGAGATTCCCAGTCTGGGAAGAATACGGTATCCTCCCACCAGCCCAGGAGCAAATTAGCATATGTGAGAACACATTGTTGTGCCCCTGAGCTGGTGGTAGTACTTTCTGTTAAACATAAAATAATTATGAGTCAAGACATATTCTAGTAATTTAAGCACATATTGATTGTGGCTCATATATTGTAGTCCCCTTGTGCTTAAAAAGATTTTGACCACCATTAGGCCAAAATCATGTATTTTTTAATGATAGAGGGCTTCTATGTTTATTGATGCCAAAAAAGTTCCCAGATGTAGGGTAATACCCTATAGTTTATTAATCAGATTGCTTACATCCCTAACATATGACATATGACAAAGGGACTGTCCAGGTATGTTCCTACTTTCTGGGTGATACATCCTATTCTCGACATAATGCAGTGTTGTTTCAGGGGAACAAGTCCATTGTGGATTGTTGGTAAGATGTGATGTCGGGGCTTGTGGTTCTCTGAGGCACATATTGGACAGAATAGAAACCACTGTCTGACAGAATATCCAGAACCATTTTCTTGCATTGAGAATGGGAAGGTATTATTAAGTTTCACCCCTTGTCTGTAGGTTTAAGAACAAACCCATTTGTGTCGGTGATGTTACTCCTTTTGACAATTTTTTTAAGATCTACAATTACTAAATCTAGGAAAAAATAATTTGCATAGTCCCTCTTTGGTGGCATCCTGTTGCTGGGGGCTTTGAGGTCAATGAAAGGAGCTAGGCCTCTCTCCATCTCATTTTCCTTAAGTAAGTCAAACTCCTAACCCCTGTTAGGTCTTCATGTGAGATCCCTAGTTCCATACATCTTTGAGCATTATTCAGTGTAGATTTTTTTTACACTTCATGCATCTAACAAATTGATTTAAATCTCTAATGCAAGAGAATACATAAAATTTTGTCTTTGGTGCAAGGGTGTATTTAAGAGTCAAGAAGTTTCTAACCTAGTGAGACCTATCTGTGTGGTTAATTATTTGACTTTGTTCCATCGTTGAGCCTCCATTGACACATCGTGTCAAGGGGCGATACCTCAGTATATAAGGGAGTCCCATCTGATCTAAAAAAAGAAGGCCCCAACTGTGGCAAGGATGAAGGTAATGACGATATAGGGAGTGGGGATTGTTTTGAATTTAAGGTTGTTCTCCCTACCATCTCCCATCTTTTCTTTTCTGACCATCTCTGACCAAAATTACTTCTTTCCCTTTTCTGGCCTCTTTTTCTCCAGGCCTGGACTCTCCTGCCCTGATATCTTCGCTCGATCTCTAAAGAAGATACTTCTACGGCTGACTCTTTATTCTCTTGCGAGGAAATTAAAGGCATGTTTTTCACAGAACTCACTAAGATCTTTTATAAATTGTTTATGTTCTCTGTCCCTTCATACCATCTAATAACGTTCAATGGAAGATTGTAAAATAAATTCACAACTCCCAAAGTCCTGCTCAGATTTATGTTTCAATATCTGTTCAAAAAGTTCACACAGTTCTGCTGATTTTTTTTTTAAAATTCTCTTTTATTCTTCGAACAATAACTGCATGAACTTCGGGAGATACTAACTGCTTCCTGTTCCCACTTAGTTAATAACTCCTGGGATGTAGACTGAGCTGCAGCGGTAATATTGACCCTCAATCTTTTAGGGACTATTTTATTTTGCAATTATGCCTCCAAGAATTTTGTCTCCCACCAGGACTTCTTTACCAGGATTTTCTTTATAAATAATATATAGGTCCTTAAACAGAACGTCAAGGAACAAAGTACCACCTGATGAATCAAGATCTGTTTCAGAGAAAACATTTTGGGCATCCAACAACCACTGGCTTAATATAGAATTATACTGTATACCCAGGAGCAAAGTGACTCCATATATATTTTTTCCATAGGAACTACCCCTCTTTAGCTTAGACTAAGCAGGTGGTTGGGATATACCCACATAGAGTGATTGGGAAGTCATGCTATTGGGGTGGGTGACCACTTTGTTATTTATTTCATAGACATGCCCCTCTGCAGCTTATAATATGCGGTGGGGATACACCTACATAGAAAGACTGAGAGGTAATGTGATCAGGGGAGGTGACTATTCTTGTTTCCCTCTCATAGAAATGCCCCATCTGCAGCTTAGACTTTGTAGTGGGGATACACCCACATAGAAAGACTGGAGGTAAAGTCATCGACCACATCACTCTACATGCCAACGTTCGATTATGACATCAGCGCTTGCATAGAGGGATTTGTACTCCTATGGCTTACATATCGGAATTAATGCAACATTTCATGTGTTTTTATCTATCTAGATAAAAATCCATCTAGATGGATCTCAATAGTGATGGCCGGTTGACAACCTGGTGATGTCATGGAGGTGTCGCCTTGCTGAAAAACATAAAGAGCGACATGTATGAACGAGACTGTGGCAGTTTTCTGGTGTACTTTGAGCCAAACACAATGTATGAACAGCTACAGTCCAATCATTGGAGCAATAAGTGCCTCTATAATGCGTCAAAGACACTTTTTAATGCGCCAAAGATTTGGGGGCATGTCGCACCACATTTGTAGAACTAGACACATTTATGAATCTTTGACGTCAAACCTAGGCGCATTACAGATACAACAGCCAGACCAGGTTAAAGGGGGTCTGTCTGAGCCTGAGTTATTGTAGTGTCCCTTGAATACGCTTGTATGTATGAACTGCAGAAGAACAGGTTCAAACATTTTGGCACATTCTACGCTGCCTCAAAGCTACTTAGAACTGACCTTGGTTTCCAATTTATCCTTGTTGACTGGACGATCATAGGTAGTGTGAGTAGGAGCTATATCAGGCTTCCACACTGTCTGCATTAGTTCGCCCACATGCTTTTTTATTTCCCTTGAAGGACCGCAAATGGAAGTGGGAAACATGTTGGGACACAACTAGGACATGACTTTTTTAGTGTAGGGCTGTGCAGGTGCTAACCTTTGTGCAGCTAGGACACCATTTATTGTGGCTCCTCTGCTGCCTAGGAAGGATTAATCTAGGGTTCAGAAAAGAAAAAGTTACCTTCCTCTCAGTCAGCCCTGAATTGTGGCTGGACTTGTGTGTGGCAAGCTAAAGGAAACTAACCTGGAGTAATATCAGGACAGTATTTGAGTCACATGAGTTACAGCATTATTAACCATTTGTGAATATGGTTACATAAAACAAATGGTGATTACATGCAGTATTTTAAATGTGTACCTACATATCCTATTTTCAATGGGGCATTGTGTTTTTTTCAGGTTTATTAATATGGTACCAGTAACAGTTATGTTTTAAATTACACATTATTTAGGGAATTTTTCAGGGGTTTCTAAAAATAACTGAACGCACAGCCATTAATGTCTAAACCACTGGCAACAAAAGTGAGTACACAGCTAAGAGAAAATGGACACATTGTGCCCAAAGTGTCAATATTTTTGTGGCCACCATTATTCTCCAGTACTGCCTTAACTCTCTTGGGCACAGAGTTCCCTAGAGCTTCACAGGTTGCCACTGGAATTCTCTTCCACTCCTCCATGACGACATCATAGAGCTGGTGGATGTTAGAGACCTTACACTCCTCCACCTTCCATTTGAGAATGCTCCACAGATGCTCAATAGGGTTTAGGTCGGGAGACATGCTTGGCCAGTCCACTACTTTTACCCTCATCTTCTCTAGTAAGGCAGTTGTCGTCTTGGAGGTGTGTGGTTGTTATCATGTTGAAATACTGCACAGGGGATCATGCAAGCCCAAACCATGACAATCTCTACTTTCAATCAATGGTAGTTTATATGATATTAGTGCGGCATACCTGGATTATCTGCAAACATAGAGCTCCTCTATACTCTTCAAGTATATCGTAATTCAAAAATTTCAGATTTCCAATATACTGTATGATATACATATTCTATGTTTATTTATTCAGTGCAATATTTCAACATGCAAAATCATTCAGTAAAGTACTTGCGTTTAAGGCATAGTCCGTCAGTTTTCTGATTTTTCAGAGCTTAAAGTATCTTAATCTCCGGTAACTGCATTGTAGTTTGTCAGATGGAGCAGTGGTGCCTCTCACCTCCCTTAATCGTGCTTGGAGTTGTGTGGCATTCATCATGAGGTTCCGGAGGGGATTGTTTACAATGAAGCGGTCATCAGTGTGTGATGTAGCCAAAGGACTTCCACTTACTTGCCTTTCTGTGACTCTTCCAGTCTTTCTGTATCTCTGTTGCAGCTTCTAATGACACTCTGTGACACTTTAAGCTTAGGGACACTTCTGTCTGAGAGCATCCTGTATGAAGCCTCACAATGGCAAGGTACTGTTGATCAACAGTATTGTGTTGTCTTGGTCTCATGATGTCAAAATAAGAACAGTATGATGAGTAGGACTGTTTGAATCCCAATTCAGACTGATCCCCTAAATTTATTAGGCGATTCAGGGATCAAACACCTATTGAGAATTTTGCCATTAAGCTCCTTGTTAAAGATCAGCAAATTGCACAAAAAGTACTGGAACTTTGAAAAGTTGGAGATGTGCATTCTACAGTTAAGAATTGGTCTAACTTAATTTAATAAAAAAAAAAAAAGACATTTTATATTAATCCTGAAATTTCCAAAAGGTAAAAGAAGCAGCACCGGTAATATAATAGATGAAGTGCACGCCTAAAATAGACCTGAATCAAGGTAAAAAAATTGAAACCAAAAAATATAAAAGCAGATATCCTGAAATTTCAACCAAGTGCTAAATATCCCTAACTTTTTGTAAATAGTGTATATGAGACATCTACTTAAAAGGTTTATGCAGTTTTTGTCCCCCAAGTTGTATAAGGAAGTTTTGGTGTTTAAGGAGCTGAGTTATACCTTGTTATAGTTTTTATTTTGTATTTGCACTACAGTTCAACTTAACTAATTGATTAATTATGATGGTCAAACGTGAAAAAAATTAAGATTCAGGTTGTTATGTACCTGAATTTTTTCCCTAACCGTAAACCTAACTCTAAGTTTATTGGTCTTTATGTGTTCATGTACCATTCTGTGGTACTCCCAGTTGGTATCTTCTCTGGTTAGCATTACATTCGGGTTATCTATGTTATGATAACCAGAAAGTAGTGCCACACTGGGAGCACAGGTGAACCAGGAAGACTGTAGAACTGTAAGTAAACACATAAAAACCCTTTAAGAATCCTAACCCTTCGCCCATCTTAAGTTGTGGGGTGATTTTTGCAATTTTTTTATCAAAATTCGATTCAGGTTGAATTTGTCATTGACCCGAATCTGTACTCTAGTAACAAGTACTATATATGTATGTGTTTTGAATGGTGCCACAGCCTGAAATTCGAGCTGCGGGCGCATTCGTAACCCAGTATGCACCTCATTGTCGAGGGCGAGTGGCGCCGTGGTCCGTGTATCGGGCCGCGGGTGCACTCGTTCCTCGAGGCTCATGTACCCACCCAGCTGCGCTCCTGTGCTTCTTCTTCCTCGTGCCAGCCGGTGAGCGCATCCCCATCCCTTAGGGTGCGCGCGTGCCGACTCGCTCAAATTTAAAGGGCCAGCGTTCCGGTAATTGGTGGATTGCTGGCCGCTGATCCTATATAAAGGCTCCACCTCCTACATGACCCTTCTGTATCTTTATTGCCCTATGCCTACTGAGAAAGCATTCCGTAGCCTCGTTTGCGATTCCCACGTACCGAACCTTTGACTCTCGTCTACTCACCAAGAACCTTCGCCGCCTGCCCTGACCTGCCTGCCTGTCTCCGACTACGAGTTTGCCCAATGACTTTGTACCTCGCTGCAGTTCGGCTGCCACCCAAGCAAGTCGCGTCAGGGGTAGCGACCTGGTGGAATCCCGCCGCAGCAAGTCCATCCTGCCTTGCAGCGGGCTCTGATGAATACCGGGACCCACTTAGACTGCGCTTTCTAGCGTGGCCTGTATCATCGCTTGCGACGGTCCAGTGGATCCACTTCCCACTGCCCATTACAATATGACATTTTGAACTTTATGGATGAGTCTTTTTTTAAGTTTACAGTACCCTGAGACATATAAAGATTGCTTCAGTGAGTTAGTAGAAGGATAAAATAGCAAATTCTAAAAAGAGATTATGTCATATTGACTAGCACATGTGATGTAACCAGTGAAAGGACATTTCTAGTGATTGCATGTTAATTTTACATTTAACTGGTCGGAATGGATATGAGTTAATAACTAACTTCCAGAGAATGCATCTTTAACCCAGGAATAGTATCTCCTCTAATGTAATGTGTTTAACCTTAAACAGGTCTTTAATTCCATTAATGGGGCTCTGTTTCTACACTTCCAATGCTTTGTAAGTTGTTTTTTTGGTACTTAGTGAAACCAATAAAGATGTAAATTGGTTGCATAAGAATTAGATTGAATTAACTTTATGTAATACTCAAAGGGTGAGTCCCAGCTGCTTTTATCATGTATCTTTCTTCAATTTATTTAAAGTCATTGTATAACTTAATTAAACCTCACTTTCACTTACTCTTAGTTTTGCTTTATTTGACCATTGCAAGCTCTGATGTAATACTGGCATTAACAGTCAACTATGTGTGATGGAATCATTTAGTAAAAAACTAGTCATAGGTATTTAAATGGAATTACTCTAACCATATGTTCACCCAGTCATTAAAGTCCTGCCAGAAGGACAGTGTTGGAGTGGTTAGAAGTCAGACAAAGCAACCCCCAATGGTCTCCATTGACTTAGAATGTGGTACATTGGGTTCCATTATGGTCTCCATTGTTTTATGTCAAATACCGTATGACAGAACTGTTGACAGAGGCTCAAAACTAAGAGACAGTAGTGCAGACAAAAGAAACTCACAGAAAAAATGGGACATTGTTTACTTAAAAACACAGACACAAGGCCCTAGTTACAGTTCCATGGCTGGGCAAAGAACTATTTCCAGTAGCAAGCAATATAAGCCCCAGTGCTACATGGGAGAAAGTGAACAGGTGCAGCTTACTAATGAACAATTGCTCCCACACCCTTCCACTAGGGGGACGACTACGAAGTAAAAAACTAGTGTGAACAAAACCTTAAATGTATTTGCTAGCTTTTATTCAGAGGAAATAGCTATAAGGCTAGAAATTAAACCTGAGCTATGGTGCCTCAAGGGATCCACTACGATAGATTGATGTACATGTATGTGATTCAGAGCTGTACATGCACTTCACCACAGGAGTCTAGCTGTGACTGCTCTATTTGTTGGTGGTATATGCTTTATTTGCTGTATATAGTAGATCTGCTGGGAAATAGATCAAGCGTAGTCCAAATCTGATATATATAAAATTATATATAAATTAGGTAACATGACCCCCAGTATTTATATAATTAGATTATATAATTAGATACATGGCCCTCAGTGTATATATAATTAGATAATGTGGCCCCCAGTATATATACAATTAGATAACAAGACTCCCAGTGTGTATATAATAAGATAACATGGCCCCCAGTACATATTTATATATACATATAATATGACCCCCATTATATATAATTAGATAACATGGCCCCCCCATTCATACAGGCAGGTAATATGGCACGTATAAAATAAAATAATAACAGTACTCACCTTTCCCCGCTCACTGAAGCTCGCGCTGGGCTCCGTCTTCTTCACAGCACAGACGGCGTGACGTCATCAGGCCCCGCAAGCAGCATGATGACGTGAACATGTCACCTGTGCTGAATACTGCGGAATATTCTGCGGAGCAGGGAGCAAGCGCTCTCTGCTCCGTGGAAACCTTCATCCGTATGTGTGTCCAGGGGACACACATACAGCTGAAGAGACTGTCGGCGCTCCAGACTCACAGCAGCGGCCTGAAACCCAGCGAGGTTCAAGGCACAGGCAGTTTTATCGGGGGCTTGTGCACTGCCTATTGTTGCACCTCCTACATCTCCTCCTTCATCTCTGTCTACCACCTTACCCAGTCTCTCCGCTCTGCTGATGATCTTCGATAAAATACTTTATTCATCCAAACCTTTTATGCTTGCCTCCAAGATGCACATGCTGCACCAGTTCTTTGGAACATGCCACCCTGTACAATCAGGCCAACTCTTAAACCTCAGTGTTTTAAGCACGTGCTGAGAATACAATACTTCTTAAGCAGGCCTACAAAGATCTCTTATTGCTAACCTCTCTGCTTTCAATCATACACATTTCTGGCACTCCCTGCACTTGGGGACTCACAGGCACTTATCTGTATATAGATTTACTGTCTGGTGGCAGGCTCATCCCCTTTTTATGTAAACTACCTCATATTTATAAAACATGACTTGGACTGTTAAGTAAAGCAAGAACTTCTCACCCTTTATCTCAACCATACATCAGAAACAGTTAATAAAAGTTGATTAATCATTTTTATGTATCTCAAAATGGTTTTAATGAAAAATACAATTCCTCATACAGCCTCATTGATAGAAAAAATGAAAAAGTTATGACTTTTTTTTACTTGTACTTTATTTCCCTAGGGCACATTGCCACCTTCCTGCAATACAGAAGCATCCTAATAATATAGCTCTCATAATGCATGGTGTAATAGTAGTACTAAGATGGCAGTCATGAAGACCTTCATTTAGCCCTTTGATGCAATCACAACCAGTTGGCACACAGGGGGAGCAGGGACTGCAATGGACCACTGTTCTCTCTTCCAATCATTTAGATGGCACATTTACTGTGGCATATAAATGGCAAATGGTTAGGAGAATTATCTGTAACTATTTTCTGTTAGTTGCCCAGTATGGAAGAGGCTCAGTATGCGACTGTTCCATACTCCCTTACAGAAATTATGACGTAAATGTACGTAAAATGTCTAAAAATGTCTAAAAAGTACTTTCTGATCAAGCTTGTCCCATTTTGGAATAATGTGGGCCTGGAGGTCAGCTGATAATTTCTAGTCTAGTTTCTAAAATTACTAGCTATTAGCTTTTACAATGTTTTGCTTTGTATATAGTTTATTTATTTTATTTACTTACAGGAAAATTTTAGTTTTAGGCCGGGTTCATACAGCGTATAGCTCCAGCCCAGCCCCCAATTCACCCTCCCTTTCCCTGGCATGTAAGTGCCAGAAAAAAGTGACACTTCTATCTCCGGGCGCATAGTACGTGCCAGAAAAAAGTGACATTTCTATCTCCGGGCTCATAGTAAGTGCCAGGGAATATGTTGTAATATCATAGCATTTAATAAGTGCTATGATTTTATTGTATTTGCAGGGCGTACTTTGGATGCATTGCAGCGCAATAACGCCCTGAAGTACGCAGTGCAATTATGTTGTGTGAACATACCCTTACAATCATGGAAATTCATAAGTCAAAGTCTAAGGACATAATTTATAGCATTTGTATTACAGCCACAAACCTTATCTCCCACAATTCTACTACCTTAAATCAAACTTAGATCACCATGTGGTTTTATGGTGATCTATGATTGTTTTATTTGACCCCATAGAATCCAGATTGTGTGACTATATTGTGAACTAATTCGATGCTATTAAAATTTTTCTGCTTTATCTTTACTCTTATATGTATAAAGCCACATTAAATATTAATCTTCTAGGTCAGCTTGCACATGCTACACCTGTATACATTATACAGATCCTTACAGAACTTTGTCAGGCTGTATCCACCACAGAAATCCTCATACAACAGCAGAGATATTAGTTACAGTGGGAAAGTGACAGAACTTTATATGCAGTATTATGTACAATGTATGAAATCTGTATGTACAAGTTGACTTATGGTTGCAATATCTAAATACAGTCAAGAAATTCAAAAGGGACCCATGACAGAAATTCATAACAAGTAATGATAACCCTCTGCTTTATATTACTCAGAGAGCTGGCATGACAAAAAGAAACAAGTTCCAAAATTAACTCACATCTGTACTCTGCATCTGAACCATGCCCCTGTCATTGTCTGCTTAATCAGGTAATCGCATACATTCCTCATACAGGTATGGTCACACCTCTAAAACCGTAAGAGTAGGATTCCATCTTTGAAAAATGATGATTAAAGAAAGAAAAATAACAATATCCCTTTAAAGTTACAAGATGACATGGAGGAACTAGTAAATCAGCTATAGATAAATGATAAACTACTTTGAGGCTAGACTCGCAATTCATATTTCTCTGTTTCACTACCTAGTACAAACATAATGTTACTCAGTACTATCTTGTTTTTTTATGAAATGAGATGGATTAGGCAAGTCATCTGTCTTCTGTCTTGTTCCTATAAATCAATTGAATTTCCTGAAAACGTGCTGTATTATAATAAGCGCCCTTCAACACAGCAGAATGTCAGAGACTGCCTGGCAGATAAAGATTGTCTGCTGCCAAATCCATGCAGTGACAAAAGCCTTTTACGATTGGGTGTAGAAACGCTATAATTTAATATCTGTGTCCTTATTTGATCAGAAGCTTTTGCATTGCAGCACTAGGGATCAATGATGGAAAGCTCAGGAACAATGGATTAAAGTAATTGTCTAAAAGTTGTATGAAATACATTCAAAAAATACAAAAATGATACATTGAATACTAATAAGAAAAGGCTGAATATAAAATATTACAGATTATAATAACGGTATGTTGTTATAAAGGATATACTAAAAACTAAAATTGCTACATGTCCTCGGAAAGTACAAAAGTACGTAGGCAGTGGATCATTTGTTAAGCTGAGAAAAAGATCTGAAGGATTTTCATGGTCTTAACCTACACTCAATAATATTTGGACCTTTCAGAAGAAGCATTATTATGATGAAGCCACACTGTTTACGTGGGGCACTCCCTGACTATGATGGAAGGATAGTCAAGGTTTAGGTGGGAAAGGTCACTCTTTATTGGAAGTGTCAGGGTAAGGACTTCTCCCGCTTTATCATTTTACACTGACAAACAAAAGGGTAACTATCGTTTTAACCTTTGACTTTCAGACTCCATATCTTACCATCCACTACAGCTTCAAACATGAGACTACCATCATTTTATAGATATACAAATTTGATTCTTGTCATGTAAATGCATTGTTACTGTTTTGCTGCTGGTTGCGAAACAATCTTTTTCTTCTTGTGTACTACAAATTACAGCCTGTTCTAACATTCCCTTATGGCTCAGTGTGTTATTTGGTTGTTTCCCAAGCAAAATATTACTGGTTTAAGGAGTATTTCCAAAGAAATGAGAAACAGCATCATCCAGCTCATCGATAGATCTCCACCAAGAAAATTGATAAACTGCATCATGTGAGTACTATAAAAGTTGGAAGAATACACAATGAAGTCTGTCCATCCATTCAAAAACCAAGTCGGCTCATCACAAGGTCAGTTCTGGCGCAATAATCAGGGCAGTGGAGGTGGGTTGTATGGCTGGTAACAGTGAAATCACAGATGTCTATGCAAGCACTGTGTGACGGGCGTTACACAAGTCTGGAATGGTGGCCCAAAATAGCGTTTACTTCAATATTGTCATAAGAAGCGTTGGCTCGAGTTTGCAAAAAAATACGCAGTGGCCAGTGGAATGTTGAAAATGGGCGATTTGGAGCAATGAGATGAAAGTCAATAGACTGGTCTCTAACAGGTGCAAATGGCTCTAGAAGAATCAAGGGAAAAGGGGGCAAATGAATTGAGAAATTGAAAGAACTGGCAAGTTCGGTGGAGGAAGTCTGATGATATGGAGTTGTTTCACAGCACTGAATACTTGACAGAGATTGATGGTGGTCTCAAAGCTGAGCTATATGTGAGTATCCTACAAGATGAGTTTTTTCGTACACTCAAGTACTATGGGTATGAAAATGACAATATAGCATTCCAGCAGGTCAACAACCTGAAGCATATGTCGATATTGGTGAAGTAGAGTTGCTAGATTGTCCCCCACAGTCCTCAGACCTCAAACACTTGTGGGTAGAGTTGTGCCAGTGTTGTGTTGGACACTTAGAAAATGCTGGGCAGCCCGTCTGGTCTAATAGTATAGGTGTCACTAATAGGTTGTAAGCCAGCATTGTGTACCACATGTATCTGTATTATGGCACACTTTTGTATCGCCTTATCATATGCAATTGTAGTACCAGCAACCTCCTCCTTCATGCCCTGAGGTTGTATGAGTGATTGTTTTATTGGTTACTTTGCATCTGTGCAATCTCCCCATGCATTATACTGTGGCTTTTCTGCGTGCTGGTGTGAATAGGTGTTAATGTTGGTATGCAGTTTTTCAACTTGCTCTAGCAATTAGCTGCACATGTGATCTTTTTCCCAGTCAGCATAAATGGCAAAGTTGCTAGCTACTGGGTTCATGTTTGTTCAGCCATTGAGCTGTTCACAAGCCCCAAAGAATTGGAGTGTTTTTTGAGTAAGTAATGTCCCATTTTCTGTATGTTTTTTTCTGTAAAGTTGTTAGTGTAGGGACTTACAAGACATGAGGAGCCGTGAAGAGGCTTGTGAGCTTGTGTCATGGGGCTCCATTACCAACTAATACCTCATATTTAATATTTTTCCAGTATGCCCTTTTTTATTTGCCCAACAGTGCTGGGGAGCAGAGTATGCCAGTGTTGTGTTGGACACTTAGAAAATGCTGGGCAGCCCGCCTGATCTAATAGTATAGGTGTCACTAATAGGTTGTAAGCCAGCATTGTGTACCACACGTATCTATATTTATGGCATACTTTTGTATCGCCTTATCATATGCAATTGTAGTACCGGCAACCTTCTCCCTCATGCCCTGAGGTTGTATGAGTGATTGTTTCATTGGTTACTTTGCATCTGTGCAATCTCCCCATGCATTATACTGTGGCTTTTCTGCATGCTGGTGTGAATAGGTGTTAAAGTTGGTGTGCAGTTTTTCATCTTGCTCTAGCAATTAGCTGCACATGTGATCTTTTTCCCAGTCAGCATAAATGGCAAAGTTGCTAGCTACTGGGTTCATGTTTGTTCAGCCATTGAGCTGTTCACAAGCCCCAAAGAATTGGAGTGTTTTTTGAGTAAGTAATGTCCCATTTTCTGTATGTTTTTTCTGTAAAGTTGTTAGTGTAGGGACTTACAAGACATGAGGAGCCGTGAAGAGGCTTGTGAGCTTGTGTCATGGGGCCCCATAACCAACTAATACCTCATATTTAATATTTTTCCAGTATGCCCTTTTTTATTTGCTCAACAGTGCTGGAGAGCAGAGTGTGCCAGTGTTGTGTTGGACACTTAGAAAATGCTGGGCAGCCCGCCTGGTCTAATAGTATAGGTGTCACTAATAGGTTGTAAGCCAGCATTGTGTACCACACGTATCTATATTTATGGCACACTTTTGTATCGCCTTATCATATGCAATTGTAGTACCGGCAACCTTCTCCCTCATGCCCTGAGGTTGTATGAGTGATTGTTCCATTGGTTACTTTGCATCTGTGCAATCTCCCCATGCATTATACTGTGGCTTTTCTGCATGCTGGTGTGAATAGCTGTTAAAGTTGGTGTGCAGTTTTTCATCTTGCTCTAGCAATTAGCTGCACATGTGATCTTTTTCCCAGTCAGCATAAATGGCAAAGTTGCTAGCTACTGGGTTCATGTTTGTTCAGCCATTGAGCTGTTCACAAGCCCCAAAGAATTGGAGTGTTTTTAGAGTTGAAGAAAAAGCTGTATTCATACCCAACTGAGTCGACCAGAATGCACCAATATTAGAAACACGTAGAAGAGACCTGGGATCAGATTTCGGCATGTACAGTAGATGTGGGAAGGGCCCCCAGAAAGCAATCCACAGGTGGTCCCCCACAATGAAGTTCCACTAAAGGGCCCTAGGCACCCCAGTCCAATACTGTGGGCGCTCAGATATCTTCTTCGAGTTCCTTAGCTCGTCTTTCTGTTCAGGCTCTTGGGTCTGTGAATAGTCAGTCTGATGGTCCAGGCCACTATTGAGACTGAGTTTTTCTGTGTCTCAAAAATGGCATGGTCATGGTTTCACTGTGAAAAGTGCTTCTGGCACTCTAGTGTCTTCTTTTGCTGTTGCTACCAGCACTCTGAGCAAGGTTACCAATATTGAGATTGTTCCCTTTTCCTTCCTGCTGGTTGCCAGCACTGTGGATGTTCTCCTCCGAGGCATCTCCAGGCAATGTGTACTATTATATGGACTCTTATTTCCACTTCTCCTCCCATCCAAACTGTAGTAATGGAGGCACAAGACTAATGTGGCTGGGACTTCTGGCACCACATCCATTAGTTTACAATTTCTACATTTTGATTTGATACATATTTGATTGGTGACACCACCTCCAACTTCACTGTTGTCAGACAATCTTATCTAACTCCCCACTGCCTTTGTTGCCTCCAGTTTCTGGAGGGATTCCCTTTCTATTGTGCCAAAAAACCCAGCTACCCCGAGTGTGTCCACCCACTAGCCCTGATACTATCAGGTGCACAATTAGCCACTTACAGGTGTGGCATATCCATTGTACGTGTCAGGTAGAGTTCACCTGTCCCAGGGTGCCGGTTACCCCAGTTGCTAAAGTACCAATGGGCATTTAAGTCGCTGGTCCCAGTATCAATCACCATGTATAACCCCAAGGAGATTGAGGCACTTTACATCCTAAAGATGGTGGTCTTATTCCTCCTCTGTAGTGGAGAAGTCCTGCAGCTTTCTGGGAGTTTGGTGCAGAAATGCTCCTATGAGGTGGTAGCCTTAGTCCTCTCACTAGAATGGTGCTGATACTGCTGAATTTGCTGAAGTTCACCTGATAGTGGTTCCTCCTGTGTTATTTTCCAAAACTCTGGACATCCCTCTACGCGGCCTACTTGTGGTGAGGGGCTTGGTTTCTGGTGGATCTGGGGAGAGTTAATTGTTAGGTGCTATCAAACTTCTGATTCTTGTTTAAATTTTCCTTGCCCTTTCAGCTATCACAGCTAACCATAAGTATGTTTTTCTCTGTTGTTTTAACACACCATATCTATGTCGTATTAGCCCGCTAGGAGTTTATTTGTTAAATAAGACTAAGCAAAAAAATATAGGACCAAACTACTATAGACATCTGGTCACTTTTATGAGACTTACATTGAGAGGCAGAAGAGGTTTGGAAAGAAAATTAATAGAAAATTACTACAAGCGTGGGCATTCCTTGGATGCTTTACAGGTGAAAGTTACCCATTGAGTTGTTCACAATTATTTATACTCACATTTTTATAATGAATTTAGGACATACAGTATGACAGTGCCGCGGTTTACATTTTTTTTAGTTGTCTTCTTACCCTTTAATCAATTTGCAGGGGCTATCAAGACTACAAATGTTTGATTGTGTCTAATGATGGCACAGGATAAGCAGCCTTTTCTAAGGGGAGCCACTGTATCTAATGCATCAGCAAATGTATTGGTCAAGCATCCAGCGGCATGTTGGCTCGTCAATGAGAGCCACTGCCAGTGCTCCACCTATGGAGGATGTCATGCAGAAGCCTGATGTTCTGGTGCCTAGAAACCACTAACAATTTAAGATGCAAGAGATGCAAAGTAGTCTGTTCAAAATAGCTGGAATGGAGCCTTGGTTTGTCACATATCCTAAGCTAGAAGATGCAGCTTTTTTAAGTTCCACTTAATTTGAGTTTATCATTTTTTTTTCTTTTGCTAGTATTTAACCAGAGATCCTAAAGGACAAGATCATGAAGGAGGTGAGTTTGGAATGGATCCTGAACCCCTTTTAAATACCCTTTGATTTCCCTGGGAAATGCCCCTCATTCATTTTCTGTCCTATACCAAAGGCATATTGCTGAATGATAGTGTTTCTGTCATGACCATAACTGATCAGACCACAGTGACGTCTGCTGATTGTAAGGTATGGAGGAAACTTCACTTTTCTCCATGATTGTGTCTGTATTGTGCTTGTGTTTTACACTGGTCTGAACACTGTTTGATTTCTGTGTTGACTTTGGTTGATTGAGAGGTCCTCTGACACACCCGTCTGCTGTTTCTCCAGCCTTGGGCTGGGCTGCAGGTAATTTCGACTGAGTGTTATTGACAGCGGCCTCTCCCCACTAAGGCTTTGTTCTGTGTATTCTGGGGGCCGGTCCAATCATGACCTCGGCTGGTACTCCGACATCACAGTTAAGGTCTCTTCTACTCCAGAACGTTGCTGCTGATAGTCTATTTTGGCTTGAGCTGGTGTGCTTTGTTTGCCATTTTGGATTACCTGGAATTCTGACATTTTGCCTGCCTTCTAACCTCCACTTTTGCCTGTCCTTTCAGTACTGTTTAGCTCTTCCTGGTTCTGATCCTTTTCTGCTGAATTCTCTGCTATTGTGTTTTGTTTGTCTTGTCTGTTTTGTGTTTGTACTTAGAGACAGCATCCAGTTGTCACTGACTGCTTAGGGTTGTTTTCTTTTGCTAGATTGTGTTGTAGATGGTGGATGTTATTCTGATATATGCCTTTCAATGGTTTTTGTGTTCTATTTTGCACCTTTAGGGTATATAAACACGACAAGTAAAATTTTATTCATCATATTCTAATGTTTGGGGTGTGTTTTACACAAGGTTTTTAGCCATCCCTATGGACATTAATAGTAAATTTCCACACATTTTCCAACCAAAAAATGAACAATGAAAATTTTTTTTCACATTAAAAAACTGACCGCTGAAAATATACAGCCTTACTTGGGTTTAGTGTCGGACTGGGGTGCCTATGGCCCATAGGAGGAGTTGATTTTAGGGGCCCACTGTGCCTCTCTCCTTCCGTCATTTGTACGGTTTCCTTGACCAGTCTTGCTTTAACGACAACATTGTCACACTAACTTGCAATCAAGATAGGATCCTGGGGCTTCTCACTTACCTAATTGCAGGTCCAAAGATATACGCCTCCTCCCCAAATTATAAATTTTATATAAATAAAAATATATAAAAAGCCAAATACAAAGAACTAAGTATGAACCCACTAACTATTGGTCATTCAGTTACCAAGTAAGACCAATACATAAAACCAGAATCCCAAGGTCAATATTACCAATAATTCCACTAAGACCAAAATCAACCACACTATGACCAAATATTATCACCACATAGTGGCTGAAAAAAATACCACCACATTCTGATCACATATCATCATCACATAGTAAGTGAATAATAAAGCCACATATCTCCACCACATAGTGACTGAATAATAATGCCACATATCACCATCACATAGTGATTGAATAATGCGTCACGTATTAGTGACCGCCACCACATAGTAACTGAATAATACCATAACATCATGACCACATATCACCACCACATATTGACTGAATAATATTGCCACTTATCACCACGGCATAGTAGCTTAATAATACCACCACACCATGAACACATATCATCCCCATATAGTGGCTGAAAAATTCCACCAATTCATGAACAAATATCACCACCACATAGTGAGTGAATAATACCGCCACATATCACTGCCACATAGTGACTGAATAATACCGTCAAATTGATTTTCCTTGCAAAGCTATTGACATCAAGCAATGTTTTTTAAGCTTTAAAGGTGTTTGAGGGCAAAAAAAAACGTCCTTTGGATAGAACTTCAATTTGACTGTCTGTGATTATTAAACTTGAGAGGTTTATCCCCAGGGCTGTGGAGTTGGCAAGCCAAAGCCCCGACTCCGACTTCTCCATTTCCCAAACCTCTGACTCTGACCTCGACTCCTGACTCCCTCATACATGGCACATGTTTAAGTGATAACTGTACTGTTGTAAAATGGTAACATCAGGCTGTTTATCACCTTATGATAAAAAAATCAAGCTATTTAGGTAGAACAGGCACTGACAAGCAAAATGGTAACAATGTTTTGATCTTATGAACACTTGTGGGTAGATTTGAAGAAAAAGCTGTATTTGTATCCAAGCCCAGTCTGCACCAACATTGGGAATGTGTAGAAGAGACCTGGGATCAGATTTTGGTTAAGATATGCTTGAATCTGATTCAGAGCCCAGAAGGATTCAGGCAGTATTGAAAACCGAAGGTGGATTTCCCAAATACTAACAAAATAATAAAAATTAACATTTTGGTTTTTAGGAGCAAAACAGTAACAATGCAGTTTCAAGTAAGAATCTGCAGAACTAAGCAGATGCTAAATACTTGAAAGTCAATTTATGTATAAGATAGGTAAGATGACTGTATATAACATTACAGTAGCCTCATGTACAAGGCTGTAGTTGATGGTGAGATATGGAGCCTGAAAGTCACAAGTTCAAAACATTGTTACCATTTTGCTTGTTAGTGTAAAATATATTTATTGGATATGACTTTAGTACACGAAGAAATTGTAAATATGCAAAACACTGCTGAAACAGTCGGGGAGACTCTGAATTTGTTCTGTGAAATAGTATTGCCTTCGTCAGATCCTGCATACATGACCTCAAATCTGATCTAATTTTTTCCAGGCTAGAGAACGGCCTCTCTACACCAACTTGGGTTGGGGGCAAAGCGGTGACCACAGGGGCAACATATCTAAAAATGTTAGGGTATTAAGGAAATGCCTCACCCACAGTCAGTTTTGATGAATGATTGAACTCTTCTACTTCTTTGAAAGCAGGTGAAAAATTAAAATTTTGCTGAAATCTGTTTGCCATGGGAGCAGAATCTTTTCCCCTGGGGCAGTGCTTTGCATGCTCCATGTCATCAATTACACTCCTCATGTGATAAGGCTGAAGATATGGGAGCAGTAGCACTGGCCGGACCCAATTACTCTTGCCTTGCACTGCATCAAACTAACTGCACCAACTTATATATTTTGGGAGTCTCTGACTCCACAGCCTTGTTTATCGCCGGGAAGTTTTCTTTTCCTGCATGCGCAGGTTCCATGATCCCTTTCTTCTCCTTTCTATGTTTCTTCCCCGACCTTCTGGTCCATTTTTTGGGGGATGTGGAAAATCATGGTCTTGTCACTCTCATTTGAAGAACACTTTCTTTCATTTTGCCTCCTCCAACTCTTATTTCTATGGTTTTATTGTGATTGTACGTCCAAAAATTCTTCTGAAGTATTCCCGGAAGTATCTTCTACTGAAGAATCCAAATCAGGAAAACTGACCCTCCTAGTGTATGGGTGGAATTCTTTTTGTATTTTCTTTGGTATAAAATGGATTTCAGACCATTGCTCCCTTAACTTTGTCACTTCCAAGAATATATTTGGTTTGATGCGTAATCCTGTTTGTCCCTTTAAAATTTATTATTTTAAACGGAGATAATGTGTTCCTCCAGTTTTTTTACATTTTTCTTGTAATCGCGTCCATGATTCAAAAGTGATATTTTTAAATGTATCTACTCAATAATCCATCAGTATTGCTAAAGCCAAAAACAAACAGGAGTTGATCTAAAACAGATATGACCAGTAAAAGGGATATTTGCATGTCTTCTGTGTTCTGTATCCATTCCTGCTTTTGGCTAGCTAATCATCAAACAATCCTGATCCTTTCCATTCTTTCTGACAGATGAAAAGAAGGGGAAAACCAAACATAGTGGCAAAGTCATAGAGTGGTGAAGGGTGGAAACAGCATTAAGAAACCACAGGGTGTTCCAGTGAGACAGCGGTCAGTTGACAGAATCATGAGTAGGCCACAGAGTGGCACAATGACAAATTCGGAGGTGGCAGCAACATCAGGAGCCCACAGAGTGGCACAATGACACAGTGTGGAGGTGTCAGCGACATCAGTAGTCCACAGAGTGGCACAATGATAGGTTTAGAAGATGGCAGCAACATCAGTAGGCCACAGAGTGGCACAATCACACAGTATGGAGGTGGCAGCAGCAACAGCAGCAGCAGCATGAGGTTGGAGAGTGGCACAATGATAAATTCTTGAGGTGGCAGCAACATGATTAGGCCACAGAGTGGCACAATGACACAGTGTGGAGGTGATGGCAGTAACACAGAGTGGCACATTAACAGGTTGAGAAGGTGGCAGCAACATCAGTTGTCCACCAAGTGGCACAATGACACAGCGTGGAGGTGGGAGCAGCATGAGTAGGTGGGTGGCAATACCAGTCCCAGGTAAAGATGGTTGGTGCCAGATGGAGCAGTTGGCAGCAGATGTGTGGCATCAGGCGGGTGGCAGCATCAGAATAGTAGCTGAGGCAGGTAGTTTTATTCTAAACTCATTTCTCAAAGTTTTGGTGAGGCGTCATGTAGAGATGGCCGAATTTCTCAAAAATTCGGTTCGGTCACTTCGCCGAATTTTCCGACAAAATTCGTTTCGTCCGAATTACTTCGGCACGAATCACGTTAAAAAAACAGCTATTTCCAGGCTGCCCAGAGCCTGCAGGGTGCTGTAGAACGTTGTGCCATGCTTAAATATTCGAGGGAGCTTGGTTTGGTCTTCATACAATGTTGTGTTTTAGTATGACACGCACATGACTGCCGCCGCTCTTAGGGAAACGCTTCACTATAAATTCCCTGGGCACTTAAGAGGGCAAAACTGACCAAAAAACTCAAGCGGGAAAGTAGCCTGATAAAG
>JAODAL010035230.1:0-43203 GCA_025379985.1 Phyllomedusa bahiana | reverse complement strand
GAAAATAAAAGGGGCCCCAGTTTTTCTAAAACAACAGTTCAGCATTAAATTGACAGAAAAGGCTTCAATTCTCATGGAAGTATTGAAATTAGATCTCAATTAAGCGGTGACTTCAATGAGTCACCTTGCAACCATTGCTGGAAGAACACAAGCTGGTGGTGACAGTTTTGTTGTCTGGGGAATGTTTCTATAACAGCAAGAGAATGTGACATGTCACAAAGCTAGATGTGTCTGACATTTTTTAAATAGTATGAGCAAGACTTCCAAGTACTACCATAGCTCTCTATTTCCCCAAATTTTACCCCAGTTGAACATCTATGGGACCACCTTGATCATCGTCTTTGTTCTTTGGATCCTCCCCCACACACCTTCTAGCAGCTGTGGGATACATTGCTGTCAGCATGGCTCCAGATACCTGTGACAATCTGCCAGGACCTTTCTGAGTCACTCGCAGCCCGTCTAGCTGATATGTGTGCTGTACATGGCAGTTATTCTGTGGATTGACTGTGTAGATGGACAATAATAAGTTCATATAGTAAGGTCTTTGAAAATTTGCAAAGGGAGTAAGAATAATCTCTACTTCTCCACCCAGTGAAGTATCATATATTGCACTGTCTCTGAAAATAAAGTTAATCTGTGTGAAGTTGTCAAAAAAGAACGTGAGCTATTGTAGCCAGCATATGAAGTGTGTATGTTCAGCAAATAAAGCAAAGGTAGTCCAAATAAGCCTATGTCTGCTTTATTATTCTTTAGGGATCTGCCACGGTACACGTCGGGGTACTGTTCTTTTTACGGTAGCCAACAGATACCATGAATGGAGTGCAAAATGTGATATGAATGACTCAAACTGTGTTTTCTGATATAAAACCTGAATGTTATGCACATTTTTCACCACAGATTTTACAGTCGTTTTTACCTAAAACATTGACTTGGTGAAATATGTAGTAGAAATTTCTGCAAAGCTCGTAAGGCTGAAAAAAGACATACATCTACACAGTTCAGCTTGTATTCTGCACGGTTACACCAGAGGAAGGAAGAAAAACCCCTATGAGCAGAAGCCCCCACTTTAGGGAGAAACTGTTTCCCAACTCAAATTAGAATAATTCCCTGGATCACTAACCCTTCTCCACAAATCTAGTAACTGTAACTTGTAATATTATTGCACTCCAGAAATGTATCCAGGCCCATTTAAACTTTTAGTGAGTTCACCATGACAAGTTCCTCTGGTAGCGAGTTCCACAGTCTCACTGCTGTTACAGTAAAGAATCCCTTTCTATGTTTATGTAGAAACCTTCTTTCCTCTAGACATGGAGGATGCCCCCTTGTTCAGGATACAGTCCTGGAAAAAAAATAGTGGGAAGATCTCAGTATTGACCTATGATGTACACGATTGAGTCACATTATTATGGCTACTTCCTACTTTCAGTGTCGGCAGAGCCTAGTTCATGAATAAAGTCACACATTGTGAGCTGGTTTGGTGGGTATTTAAGGTGTGGGATAGGGTGTCTGCATACATATCTCTCATTGCTACATTGTTAAATCCTTAAATCCACATGAAATACTCACCTGTAATGGTGATCACTCTGCTGGGATGATATGGTGTAGCAACAAAGCACATAGAGAGTCAGTTTGTAAAGCACAACTCACACAGTTTTTACTCTCAGCAATATGTATACATAGTTTAATAAGCTTAAAGGGGTTGTCTCACTACATGGATTGCTTTTTATGTTAAAGAACTTGCAAAAACAAGTCACTTTGCAATATGTGTCCATTAACAGTGTCCTACCTATTCCTAGATATCCCCTCTTGTATGGGCTGCATTAGCTCCTCAGGTCGCTATAGCTACAGACCTGTTTGACCTATCTTTATAGGCTGCCAGCACTGGTTGCTATAGCTACAGACCTGGCTTCTACTGCAGCCTAGTGGAAACCAGTAAACACGCCCCTGAATTTAAAGTGAAACCAAGAAAACAGGACTAAGGTAAAATGAATTAATGTAGTGAGACAACCCGTTTAATGGTTCTACCATACAAGTACAGTTTTTAGTTACAGCTATTTGTAGGCTGGTGGTTTTTGTACAGTATGTTATCACACTCACTACCAGCCAAATATATGCCAAAAAGTCTATGGACACATTCAGTATGTTTATGTATACTAAACATGCACCTCGAATGCATGTTAATGCATGTTAGAGTGTAAGCACTCACGGGTAGGGACCTCTCTCCTTCTGTACCAGTTGTTAGTTATTAATTTGTCACCTTTGTACTTGTTTGACCCATGTTATGTATGTAACCTGAATGTACAGCGCCCTGAACCAAGGGCGCTCAAAAATAAATAATAATAATTGTGAATAAAGCCATACCATGATATAATGTAAGACACATTCTAAGATAAGGTCAAGAATTTTTATGGGAGGTGATATAGTCAGTGGCACATCTTGTCAAGCACAAAATAAGTCCTTTAGATGCCAATGTAGGCAGAAAAATAAAAATTTTATAGCTTTTTTAGATGGGGAGAAAAAATTGTTGCAGTCAGAACGTGTTGAATGAAGCAAAGATGCAACACCAGGCACAACTCATGGACAATAGTGGTTGTGTCTGGAAAAAAAAAGAAAACCCTATGGGTGTGTTCACATGGCTGATTTGGAAGCTGAATTTTCAGCATCCAAATAAACATCAAAACCTCATGTGTAAAGCGCTTTAATGCAGCACTTTTCAGGCTTTTTCTTTTTGGGTTCTGATAATGTTTTGATCATGTTTTTGACAAGGTTTTCGAATTGTGTTTTCTTTTTTTAAACACCCATAAAAATTAAGGGTATATTCACACGACATCTTGCGGTGTGTACCGGTGTGCGCTGCAAGACGCTATGTGTTTTGAAGAATGCGGTCCTCAGCGCATTCTTCTAAAGCGCAAGGGGGCTGGCCCTCAGCTGGCCCCATTCACTTTCATTATCCCTGCCACATATACGCGTATTGAACGCTGGGGGAAAGAAGTCATATCACTTCTATCCCCCAGAGTTCAATACGCGGCAGGGATGATGACAGGTAATCATAGCTCTTCTATGATGACTGTAATTACAGGGCGTAATTGTGCACCCCTAAATACACCCTGTAATAAGCTGTGTGAACATACCCTAATAGGGCAAGAACAGCACCAAAAACTGCACCAAAACTGTGCTGAGGATTTGGATGAGGTTTTGAAGCTCTCCATTGATTCCTATGGAGATTATTAGCGTTGAAAATGCTTCAAGAATTGACATGACTCTTCTTTTTCAGCGACCAAACAGCGTCCTAAGAAGCACAGAAAATGTCCATAAAACCTCGACCAATGCTGTTTTACATATGAGTCAATGGGAGCTTTTGTGACGCTGTTTTGGGCAAGGAAATGCTCCTAAAATAGCGTCTAAATCAGCCGTGTGATCTCTTATAACAATATCAAAACCAATCCTGGTCATAAAAGACTAAAGAATAAGTAAATATTTTCAAAAAAGTATATAAAATTAACTCTTTGCATTGTCCTGTTTAGATTCTTTTTATATGAGTTTGATCATGTTCAGTAAAAGCTCATGGAATGGTTGTCTTTATGCTTCAGTATGGTGCTGAGAATACAACTAGTAGCTTCTACGGAGGTTGTCACTCATCTTCCCAAAATCCTGTTATGGAAAATCTCCCTAGTTACACAGTTTCATGGCAGCAGGGAATAAATCCCTTCATGGCAAGGTTGATTTTCAAATCTCTAGGAAAACTGGATGATGACCTTTGTAGGAGTTCAGCCATTGTGGTTGTTCCCCAGCTTTCCCAGAAATACATAACAGAGTAAAAAATAGGTGACTAAAATCACTTAGAGGCATGTTCTCACCATAGACTTGGATGGCATGTCGCTAGGATATGCCATCAATGTCTGATAAGTGTTGGGACCCACACCTATCTTGGGAACAGGTCTCCAAAAGTTACAAAGCAGAATGGAGAGCTGATTGTGCTTGTGCATAGCTTTCCATTGTGTTGTATGGGAATTCTGTATACAGCTGAACATACCGCTCACCTATAACTGAAACTCCCATAGAACAGAATGAAGAGCTGTGTGCAAGTGTAACCTGCTTTTCATTCTGTTTCATAACCTTCCAGGGCCTATTCCTGAGATAGGTGCAGGTCCAGAGGTGGGATCCACTAGGACTGGCCCACAGAGGAATAGGTGAAACCCTTGGTTGACCCCTGACCATGGCAGACCAGGAGTTTCTTTTAAACTGCATATACAGTTTACATACGAGGCTCGTACACTATATAAAAAGACACATATGCATATTTTTCTCACCTTCTGACATGAAATAAGAATAAACCTTACCTGTTTTAGATCCATTAGGATTATCAAAATTATTTATATTTGCCAAATGTCAGAATAATGAGAGAGATTTTTAAAGGCATTTTTATTACTTTCTGAAAAGTCAAAAGTTTGCATACATTTCATTAGTATTTGGTTTCATTGCCCTTAAATTGTATTACTTGGGTCAAACCTTTTGGATATCCTTCCACAAGCTTCTCACAATAGTTGGTAGGAATTTTAGTCCATTCCTCCTGACAGAACTGGTGTAAATGAGCCCTGTTGTAGGTTGCCTTTCTCGCACCTCCCTTTTCAGCTTTGCCCATAAATTTTCAATAAGATTGAGATCAGGGCTTTGTGATGGCCACTCCAAAACATTAACTTGGTTGTCCTTAAGCCATTTTGTAACCAGTTTGGCAGTATTCTTTGGGTCATTGTCAATTTGGAAGACCCATTATCGTCCAAGTCCTAGCTGATGTCTTGAGATGTTGCTTCAGTATTGCCACATAATCTTCTTTCCTCATGATGCCATCTATTTTGTGAAAGCACCAGTCCCTCATGCAGCAAAACAACCCCAAATCATGATGCTGCCACCCCCGTGTTTCACAGTTTGGATGGTATTTTTAGGCTACCAAGCTTCTCCCCTTTTCCTCCAAATGTTATGATGGTCATTAGGGCCAAACAGTTCAATTTTTGTTTTGTCAGACCATAGGACATGTCTTCAAAAATGTAGGTCTTTGTTCCTGTGTGCATTTGCAAACATTAATCTGGCTTTTATAAGTTTCTTTTGGAGTAATGGCTTCTTCCTGGCAGAGAGACCTTTCAGCCCATGTTGATGCAGTACTCGTTTCACTGTTTATAATGACACAGTCTTACTAGCTTCCGCCAGCATCTCAACAAGGTCTTTTGCTTTTGTTCTTGGGTTGATATGCACATGTTGGACCACAGGTTCATCTCTGAGACACCTGTGCCATATGATGGCTGGATATTCCCATCTTGTTTGTACTTGCATATAATTGTTTGTACAGATAAACGAGGCACCTTTAGGTAGCTGGAAATTGCACCCAGACATGTGCAAGTCCACAGTTCTCTTCCTGATATCTTAGCTGATTTCTTTAGCCTTTCCCATGATGTTATACACAGAAGCAGTGTGTTTCTGGTGTGCTTTAAAAAACATCCACAGGTGTGTCTCAGAAGCTTCCAAATACATGACATCATCATATTGTCTGTTCCAAATTGTTTAAAGGCATAGTAATCCTAGTCTATATAAACTTTTGACTTTGCAGACAGTAATAAAAAGTAATTGACCTAAAACGGGTGAGCTTTATTCTGATTTCATGTCAGATAGACTGAATATGTGTCTTTTTTATATAGTGTACATAAAATTCTGGTTTCAACTGTACATCCATAGGAGAGGTAGAAAGGCAATGAGAACAAAGCAAACAGCAAAAGACAGACTATAAAAGGCATCACTAGCTTTAGGGTGGGCCCCAAGAATCAACTCCTCTAGTGTGCCCCAGAATGAAAAATTCCACTGGTGGGCCCTAGGTACCCAAGTCTGACACTGTCAACACCTGTTACACCTTGATGGTATATCCTAGCTATATACCATCAAAGTCTATGCTGAGAACACCCCTTTAAGGACTTTGCTTTATTATTTTTAAAAAAATTTCCCTTTAAATAGTATACGTGAAATAATGTTAACCTATATTTTTCTTTATCTATACCTTTAGAGGCTAACTTAGTATATTTGATGGTGAGCTTTCGAGAGTACTAGCTCCCTTCTTCAGACATGAGGTTATACAAGAAACTGAAAATTTACAGACTTTTTATACACAAAAGACCTGGACCTTCAAAGAAACTTGGAATCTTTAAAAATAACAAAAGGCAATAAGCAGAGAAGTCCTTTACAACAGGTCAAGAAATAAACAATCTGGAAACTTGTGGGGCGTGACAGAGGGATCAGTAATATATCTATATCTGTAATGCAGTCAAAGTGTATGTGAACAGTACAGCATAAAATTCTCACACGTGTATATATATTTACCTCAAAAGCAAAACTGAAAACTATTGTAGCATACATTCAGTCACAGTGTGTGTTGTGCATGGGTGTATTTCCTGGAAAGGATATGTGTGACCCAGCCAGTTAATCAGTAACCTCTTCTCTGAGAGATTCCTCCATAGCCGATTGCCAGAAGGTCTGTGGCTGAGGGTGAGTGACGTTGCTTAGGTTTTAAGGTCAGAGCTGATGTGCTTATTCTCTTACGGCAGCTTGGCTTTTTGTCTGTGGATTAGCCTGCAATTATACTCCATGCATTGCCTCTGGCTGGGAAGTCGTATAGGAGCTGCTTGTGGAAATGAATTCTCAGCTCTAACATGTGACTTCCTATGTCTGCAAAGGTAACTCCAAGGGACTTCCTCTGCTAAATCAGCTGCGTCTCCAGAGATGTAATTCACAGCTTAGCTAAGTCGGTGTTGCACAGTGGCACATTAACCTAGCACTTTTACAGTCTATTTATATTTGTTTTTCTTCTTTTTTTCCTTCCTGCAGCATGCAAGGATTTACTGACCGCTGCCCGTGATGGAAAGCTAAACACATTTGTACAGATCTCGGTGGCACATCCGACAGAGCAGACTCTAACCAGATACGCTAATACAGAAATAGTAGAGGTGAGCATTTTTTTATTTGCATTATCTTTCTGTGCTGCTCAGGCAGGTTTGAACGCATTCGTAGAGGGTGACTCTCTCTAGAACTATGTTGAGGATTTCTGCCAGCAAGTAGCATGTATATTCATGACCAGCATAATTCTCTGCTACACAGTAACAGCTGTTAGTTCATTCCATGACTGACTGCAGGGATATCCCAATATACTGAACCCAGGATTACACAGATTTGACCATTTTCCAGAATGTGTTTACGGTTGAAGGCAAGGGTACGTATATGCCTGGGATATCACACATTGCTGTTCTCATGACAAAACTTGGAAGAGGAGGGAACAAGGAGCTGGGGCACTGTTTGCATTAGTCATGGCACCTCCTGTAAGTTTAGAAAAAACTGCAGCACAGGATACATGGCGTGTAAACCACTTTGCTTTGCTGTAGAATTACTTTGCGAGGCACATTTGCAGTTCCTTAGGCATGTAGCCTGGGATGAATGGGTTCAGCCTGCTTCCTATGGACGCAGATTTCCAGCTGACTGCTAATCTGGTTGGCAGCATCTGAACCTTTAGCTATTCTTATAGTGAATGCTTTAAACAGCCTGTTACAGATCTCAGTGCTTTAGCTCTTATAGTCTGGAGTGTTCTGCTAGCAAAAATGTAGGCATTCATTTTCTACTTGAAGACTGACCCAGATTTCTTTTCCCTCTAACCTCTTCAGTACCCACAGCATTTGTACACTGCGGTGATTTTCTAACCCTTTAAGCATCCGAAAGATGTTGTTGCAGTGCACTTGACACTGCCGGCCTCTCTTCCTTGGCTCTGCTTGTTTGCGCCGCTCCTTCTCTCTTTTTTCCCTGCATTTACTGTGAGGTCCTGTAATATGGCTTGTTGTTGATGGAACCAGTCTGTTACTGGAGTTCATGGTTATTCTGTAGCAGGTCTCATTGGCTGGACAGAAGGCTGTTTAGAGTCAATTTATCAAAGTGTTGCATGCACTGATCCTAGAAATGCCATATTCAGAGGCTGATCGTTAAGGGGAGAAAGGAAAAGCTATAAAATCTATGTGGAGTCTATGGTGGCACTCATGCGAGAAATCTCATCCTGACTTAAAACTAGCGAGATTCACAAATAAGCAGTGGGAGTTAACAGGTCTGCTAAACCAGGCTAATGGCTGTGTTCAGGATGCTTCCCATCACTTCACTGGCATTAGCAGTAATGTAGCAGAACAATCCTGGGTATAAAGACTTTTTTGTTCTACTCCATTTCCTGACTGTTTGCCCTATGTATGTCAGTGCTTAAAACAGTATGGGTAAAAATACACAGCTATGAGAAATACTCAGAACATGTTAGGCTGCTCGCTCTAGTCTCATATGTAAACAATGCATTTTGGAAATGCTTACTGTATTATTATTTCATTATAGAGTACCCACATAATTAATAGTATGAAATAATTAGGAGGTTGCACTGGTCATTATGAAGAAACATGCACTTACAACTGATGATATGCTATATGGAAATTTTACAGATTACATACACCACAGATTTTTTTTTTTTTTCAGATCTTGAGTTTGGGATTTTTCCCAACAATGTCAGTAAGGAAACTCTTATTTTCATATGATCATGCTTAAAGATTTTGAAATATTATAATACGGCTCCAAGGAAATCCTTGACAGTATTGCTGCGTCTTTAGATATTCATAACTGACTGAAACTACACACAGTACTCACAAAAAGGGAGTATTTGTCTTTTGGCTGAAATTTCAGGATGAACATAAGATTTCTTAACAATTTTTAAATGAACTAAATGAGACTGTTTCTTAACTTTAGAATGCGCATGTCCAACCGTTGAATGTATCAGTACTTTTTGCACAACTTGAAGCTTAATAGCAAAATTCACAACAGGTGTTTGATACCTGAATCCCCCAATAAATTTAGGGGTTCAATTTAAATTGGGATTTAAACAGTCCTCCTCATCAGGCTGTTCACATTTTGATATTATGAGACCAAGACAACACTTTACAGTTGATTAACAGTACCTCACCATTGTGAGACTTCAAGCAGGCCACTAAGCTTAGAGTGTCACTGAGTGTCATCAGCAGGTTGCAGCATAGATACAGAGAGACTGAAAGAATCACAAAAAGGTAAAGAGGTGGACGTCCTTTGGCTACATCACACACTGATGACCGCTTCATTGTAAACAATGCCCTGCAGAACCTGAAGATGAATGCCACGCAACTCCCGGAACGTTTAAGGGAGGTGAGAGGCAACCAAGTGTCATGTTAGGTCATTCCTAACCATTTACATCAGTATGGTTTACGTGCTTGATGACCTGACCACACCACAAGGGACAGGCATCATTGCCTTGCATGGGCCAAGGAGCATCTACACTGGACAAGGGACCAGCGATCCTCAGTGCTGTTCAGGGATGAAAGTCGATTCACTCTGAGCAGGAATTATGGCCGGCAATGATGCTGGAAAAATCCAGGAGAACGCTATGCATAAGCCAGTCAGGCACCCTTGCCGGTCATCTCGCACGCTGATGTAAATGGGTACGAATGGTCAGACGTGTTACTCGGATGCCTCTCACGTCCCTTAAATGTGCCTGGAGTTTTGAGGCATTTACCTTCCAGTTCTGTAGGACTTTGTTTACAATGAAGCTGTCAGTGTGTGATGTAACCAAAGGAAGTCTACTTATTTGCCTTTCTTTGACTCTTCCAGTCTCTCTGTATCTGTGTTGCAAATTGCTGATGACACTCTGTGACATTCTAATCTCAGTGGCCATCCCTGTCTCAGAGCATCCTCCTTGTAGCCTTGCAATGGTGACATACTATTGATCACATCCATCATACATAGGTTGAAAAAACTTACTGAATATGGTAATTCTAATATTTGTAGATGCATTCATCATACATAAAGTACCATGTTCAAAAACATATAGGGCGACATGTATGTGTGCGGCTATGCCTGAAGTCTGGCGTCTTTTTATCCAAAAAACTAGCGCACCCCCATTCGCTCTATTTTTAAATAGGTGCAGGTGCACTGCAATATTAGTCACATTAAAAAAGCACCCACAGCACTTTGTAAAGCGCCTGAGCTCGGGGACGTGCTGGGAGTGTTGCACTGCAACCGTACCATTTTAGGGCTTGTTCACACGACGTATTTGTCCTTTTATGATCCGTTTTGCGGAGTGAAAAAGCGCATCCGGAAAGCGATCCAAAATGCAACAGTTAATTTATTTGGATCCATTGTAAGCTTTTCACTTGTGTTTACAGGACCGTTCACCTCACCTCCCAGTCAGCCGTTCATCCATCCCCCTGCAGCACCTCACCTGGCCATCCATCCATCCCCCTGCAGCACCTCACCTGTCCAGCCGCCGATGCCCCGTCCATCCAGCCACCGCCGCTCACCGCCGATGCCCCGTCTATCCAGCCGCCGCCGCTTACCACCGATGCCCCGTCCGGCCGCCAACTGCGCTTTTCGCAGGATGCAAAGCGCCGCTGATACGTACCCGGAGTGTGGAGCGCCTTTGGACAGGTGCCAAAAGCAGACTCCATTATCTCCTATGGGCTTTCACTTGCGTAAAACGCAATAAGAATTGACATGTCAATTCTTAAAGCGAATTCGAAAACCGCAGTGCAGGAGAGCACTCAAAAGCGCATCGCCGATCTCCCGTGAGAACAACGATGCGCTTTTGCCATTGAATGCAATGTTAATCACACTGACAATTGTTAGATCAGTTTTGCGGATCTGTAAAACGGATCCATAAAACGGATCACAAAAAAGTCGTGTGAACAAGCCCTTACACGTTTGACTTCAGTGCGGCAAAACAAGGCGCATTACTGCTGGAACAAGTAGACCAATTTAAAAGTGGTTTACCTGAGCCACAATTGTCGCTTTGTAGCTAGAAAGCGCTAAATCTATGACCCGCAGTAGAACAGGTTCATAGATTAAAGCACATTTTTCACTACAAATGCACACAAAAAAATGGCAACAGTGCACCAAAAATCATACATGTCGCCCATAATGAATGTGGAAATTCTAATATTGGTAGTTAGGCCTTTTTATATTACATCTATTGCATCTTGCATTTATGATAGATAGAGTCCAAGGCTCAAAATGTGTAACATATGGTATACATACAGTTCTATGGAATATTACAACTCTCTGCACTTTACCTTCCACAAACCTTGCAATGAATACCACCTGAACAGTTGCTAAAATAATACTCCTTTGGCCTCTGATGAATGATGGGGGTCCATGGATACTACCATATCAAGCTTTCCCGTTGAATATAATAAATGGCAATACTGAACATGTGAAAAGAGCCAAATATGTTTGTTTCTTGTAAAAGAGAGTCATGAATTTAGGGTAAATGCACATGGGGCAGATTGTTTCAGAATTTTTTCCTAGAAATCCGCAGATATACCTGCATGTTAAAACTTTCGAAAGATCATGCAGATTTTAATGTAGATTTTAGCCCATTCAGTTCAATAGGTCCGCAAAAGAAGTGAGCATGGGGTTTGTAAAGCTCCATGTGCAAAGTAGCACAGAAAATCTGTGGCAAATCAATCTTGTTTACATTCATCCAACCTCACTGTAAGAGTAGGTCTACACGACAAGTAAAATTTACTTGTCGGATTTCCCCATTGAAAACTTGAGTATTTCAAAGGGATTTTAGGTCGTTTTTTTTTCTGCCGGATTCCAGCAGATTTAGTGCTCGTTCACACGGCTTATTCTGCCGCGGATTGGCGCCGTACTGCGCGCCGGATTTGCGCTGCAGTACGGCGCCAATCCACGGCAGCAATTACGGTAATCCACTGCTCTCATAGAGAACAGTGGAATCCGTCGCTCCTCCCCGCTCGGCGAATCCGCCGCGGGGGGAGAAAGTGACATGCACATTATTTACAGCGCGGACGCGCCGTAAACAATGCATTGTCTATGGGGCCGGGAGCGGCGCCCCCGCCGCGCTCCGGCCCCGCCCCCGTCCCGCCCCTTATTCACGGCGGATTTGTGAGCTCAATACGGCTCACAAATCCGTCGGGAATAAGCCGTGTGAACACGGCCTTACAGACAGAACACAAGTCCCATTTCTGTCCATAGAGTTTTCTATGCAGATCAGTGCATGGAAAACGAAGGAAGGATGAACATGTTCTAAGTTTTTTTACTCTTACAAATATACTTTGTATGAAAACTGTCTAGGTCTAAAATTCACTTTGTTGCCCATAGCAACCAATCAGAACGCCCCTTTTATTTTTCCAGAGCACTATATGAAATAAAAAGGGGCGCTCTTATTGGTTGCTATGGGCAACAAGGTGAATTTTAGACCTAGACAATTTTCATACATGAGGCCCTTTGTGTGGACTATAATGCACATTTTCTATAGATATCAATAGGGATGATTTACTTTCGGTTTTAGACGAGTATTTCAGGTCGGAATCTGCGTGACTTGAAATACTCATTGTGTGGACGGACCCTAACATTTAAACTATTTTATCACTATTTATCTGGTACTATTTTATGTTTTAGTGTAGAACCCATTTTTTTCCTGTACAATTTATTTCATAAATAAAATCCGTAAACAGTAACACTGTGCTTTGTAACAGCTACTTTGGATAACATGGCAAACACTAAGGGGGATATGTATGAAAACTGTCTTGGTCTAAGACTTTCTTTGTTACCCATAGCAACCAATCAGAGCTCCCCTTTCATTTTTTCAGAGTACTATATAAAATGAATTGACTCTGATTGGTTGCTATGGGCAACAAAGAAAGTCTTAGATCTAGACAGTTTTCTTACATGAGGCCCTTAGGCCATGTTCACACGGCTTAAATTGGGCCATATTTCGGTCCGTAATTACGCGCCGAAGTGCGCAAATTACGGGTTGAAAACGGCCCATTCATTACGGTAATCCACAGTTCTCATAGAGAACTATGGATTACGTCTCCTCTCCCTGCCCGGCGAATCCGCCGGGGGGAGATAAGTGACATGTGAATTACCAGCGGCGTATACGCACCGCTGGTAATGCAAGTCTATGGGCCGGCGAGGTGCCGGCCACCCGCTCATTCCCCCGCTCCCGCCCCCGTCCACACGGCGTAACTGCGGGGCGTAATTACGTCCCGCAGTTAAGCCGTGTGAATATAGCCTTAGGCTATGTCTTCACAGCATATATTAAAATGCAGTCCAAAATCCGACAGCATTAACATTGCTGGACCACGGTTTTGGGTGAAGATGTGTGCTAAAAACCACGGTCGGTTCTCGGATTTACCGTCTTTTTAATGTTTGGGAATCCAACAGCAATCCTGTATAAGATCCAGCAGATTTGAAAATCCACCTGAAATTGGAGGATTTTTAAACTGATTGGAAAAAAACTACCGGATTTTTCATTGAGGTCTACACAGCACTAGGTACAGTCAGATTTGCGGCATATTTTAAATACTGAATCCACTGCTGTGTAGACATAGCCTTACAAAGTAAAGTCTAGTGTCCCCAGTTTCAGGGTATAAAGATACTATTGTAGGCAAGGCATGGTTTACTGTACATCTGTATCTAAGGTTACTTTTGGAACCTTCGTTTCAGATTTCATTGAGAACCATGGAAAAAAATACTACAGCACACTATTTTTCCTAAAAAATGATTGACATCACAGCGGAAACCTGATGAACCCTATTGTAGTCAGTGGGGTGTATCGTGTGCTGTTAGTGTCCATGGTTAAACAGGTCCACCACTGCAACAGATCTCCAATGCAAATGTGAACAAGGCTTAACTGCAGAACATGTTCTATCTATTTCATAGACGACTCTGTTAATAACATTACACTAAGTAACTGATATCCTAACATAATAGAGAGGTGCCATCAAGGGTAAATGTTTTGTTTAAATGATATCCAATAGTGACCATACACACTCAACTTTGCTTTAAAAAGAATGATTGTAGGAAATGTGATGAAGGGCACCTAAACTATATTTGCTATAATAGAGCAATTTTCCGTAGAAGAAGTTCTTCTGATAACTGCTCATGGATTCCACTTTGCTCACTCAAGCACGGGATTGTGAAAAAAGAAAGTCCAACACAGGACCAAAGTGACCCCTATGTGACCAGCTGCAGTGGAAAGGATTTTCAATAGAAATTGTCAGCTGTAAAGCTGCTAAGTTTCTGCAAAGCTCTGTATATTCTACACATCCTGTGTTGATTACTGCTCAGATACAGTAGTGTTAGTGACTATCTAATAGCCACGTAACTGATTGTTATCATCTGACTCACATCCATTTTAACTCCAGATACCGAGATGCAAATGAATGCAAATATTAGAAATACTGTAGGTGCTTGTACGGCAGGATCCGTTATTGTATGGTTGCTTTGTACTTTTTTACTGTTTTGAATTTGTAGTATCACTTCACTTATATCAGTTTACCAGGCACTAATAAAGAATGTGCCATTGTAAGGTTGCCAGAGTGCCCGGTATCTGTGCTAATGCTAACATTTCTCTGTCTTCCTATTGTGATGAAAAACTAAAAATACTAAACTTCCAATGTCAGCCATGATATCATCCAAATTTCTTTTTAAAGGATCTGAATAATAATTGAGGAAAAGCACAGAGGGATTTTTGCTGAGCTGCTTTGCTCTATGTCTGCTAGCAGTAAAGTGCTGATCTAGCTCTAAACTGAATTATTTCAGACAGACTGGTTGGTATGGATACTTTGCCAAAGGCTACAACTTTTTATATGCAGTTGTTAGGCTGTGTGTCCCTAGCAACCACTTCTTACCTAGATCTTCAGGTCCAGGCTCAGCTGAGGGCAAAGAGGCATGGCAATACTCTATCTTCTTTCGCACAAACAAATTATTGTTATCAACCCTTATAATAAGTGATTGATGCAAAGCATGCAGTGACTGTATGTAAAATACATAGAAAAAAGGTTCAATGGAGTTACTATACACAAAGCTTTTTTATGTATGAGCTCTTGTATACACTAAAAGAATGTTGATTTACATGTAGTCTGTCCATATACATCCTCTGTCTCAGTGGATATGCTAATGCTCATGGGCTGCATATAGTTCTTGGTATGTCTTGCAGTGCAAGAGCATATTCAGTACCATGCTTATTTCATTAAATAAGTTTAATGAATCTAGGTCTGTAGCTATAGCAACCAGTGCTTGCAGCCCGTCAGGAGAGATCAAACAGGTCTGTAGCTATAGCGACCTGAGGAGCTGATGCAGCCCATGCAAAAGGGGATATCTAGGAATAGGTAGGATACTGTTAATGGACATATATTGCAAAGTGACTTGTTTTGTAAGATCTTTAACATAAATAGCAATCCTTGTAGTGAGATAACCCCCTTAAGCTTCATGTATGGTAACTTGGAGAAACCATTTTAATCATGATTGTTAGGGTCCGTCCAGTTGGCAAGCAATTCCCGTCAGATTTACATGCGGAATCAGGTTTTAAAAGCCATAAAAATCCTACTGTAAAACATTTCTATAGACCTCAATTGAAAATCCAAGTTGTAGTCCACATAACTCACAAGTTCTTGAGGTCATATTTCAAAAATACAGTTTTTTTCAAAAAGCTTAGAACATGGTTGATAATCCGCCGCATTTCATGTAAAAACATGTCCCAAACATTTCTATGTCAGATCCATGCCCAAAAACCCATAGAGATTAATGGGACTCATTTTCTGACTGTAAATCTGGCAGAAAAAAACGCTCTAAAATCCACATTGAAAACCATGACACAATATTTGTTAGACGATGTGGTATTAGGATACAGAAGCCGATGATAATTTAGACACTTGTCGCGTGGATGTACCCTTAGGCTATGTTCACACGCTGTAATTGCGGGGCGTACTATACGCCCCGCAATTACGGCAGGTGTTTGGGAGTCGCTCTGATTCTGCGAATGTCACTTATCTCCTCGGGCGTACAATACGATCATATTGTACGCCCGGGGAAAGGAGGCGTAATCCATAGTTCTTTGTGAGAACTATGGATTACCGTAATTTCGGCACGCATCTCGCTCGTATTAGAGCGCAAATACGATGCGAAATGCGCGCCGAACTTTTCCCGTGTGAACATACCCGTGTGAACATACCTTAAGGGTCTTTTGGGTCTTTTGGCCCTAAGGGTATGTTCAGCACTGACTCTGCATTAGAATCAGCGTCCAAATCTGAAATCCGACATACATTGTTTCTAATGGAAAATCCACATTACAGTATACACAGCACTGATTTTCCACGGTACAGATTTGTTTTCAGCACTGAAAAAGAATTGCTGAGGTGGATTCCACAATGAATCCTCACATAGTATAATAAAGTCTGAAAATCTGCCTCTAAAATCAGCATCAAATCCATGTTAGAAATAGCAATTCCACACCTAAAATCCACACTCACTGGCACAGATTTAGTCATATATTCCACACTGATTCCACACTGAGAATCAGCAGTGTGAATCTATCCTAATGAGCCACAGGTAGCAAAATTGTGTATGTGCACAATATTACAGAGCAATGCCAGGAGATGCCACATTTTGTTTCCACAGGAAAATGCATTGATCTTGAACATTCTATAACATGAAAAGCTATGTCTCCAATGCATCAGACAAAAAACGGCCTGAAAGCGGCCGATTCTTTTCTGATGCAGGACCGCGTTTTTTGTCATGCTTTGTACAAAAACCGCAGTCGCTTCTTGTCATTTTGGTGTCACACATACAATTGTATTGTATGGGAAGACGCCAAGAAAACTAAAAGTGCCGGCGTATTAGGTTGTATAATACTCCGGCGCCAAAAGACGATTGGAGAAAAGACGAGCTGTGGAGACTACAGCTTGTCTTTTCTATTGCCGCCTACGTGGCTGCAGGAATGATAGTCTCTTCGGCGCTTTTAAAAAAACTAAAAGTGCCGAAAATACGATCGGAATTCTGTACAGTGGAGACATAGCCTAACAGTTTTTTTCAACTGTTTCTATATACTAAACTTTCACTCACAATTCTACCTTTAACATCCTGATCTGAGAAATGGGTAGCGGGCTTAACTTTAGGCTGCTTTTTAAGACCATCTGCCTCTAGGATGTAGGGTTCTAGCAACACAAGGTCTTGGCCCTGATTAGGCCTAGGAATGAGTAGTTTAGAGTTCTCATTTTGGAGATCTTTCATGATCAGGAACCACCCCTTATGTAGTCTATCACACAATCTGTCAAAAAATAGAGCACATCCAGCAGGAGAGTTAAGGGTTTACAATAATTTTTCTTATTAGTTCAAATTTAATTAAACAAATTGGTGTTGTATGCGTTTCAGACCATTGCAGGTTCTTAGTTGTGGCTTCAGACTGGAAGCGGAAACTAAAATCTTAAAAACAAGAAAACCGATCTGTGAGCTCACCATAAACAACAAAACCTATTTGAAATCTTGATACAACCACAGATGAAAGATATTAACATGGAATATGCAAGAAAGATGATGTCAATCGAAACAGGAATATCCACCAAAAAACAAACATTCATCATTATAAAATGAAAATGACACAGCATAACTCGAAGTATAATACACTATAATTTAAGCAAGACGAAGATAAAAGCACCCAAGGTGCTGCCTAATAGAAAACGCAACTAAACACATGTATGAGCAATGCACAATGTGTACGCATAAAAAATAACAGCTTAAAAGTTGTATAAAAATAGACATGAATCCCACAGCTAATATTAAAAGGGTTTTCTCACTTTAAAGATTAGCTTTCAATATGAAGGGACAGTTAAATGAAGAAGTTTTCTAAATACATTGGTCAATACATTTATTCAAGAAATAAGAGCATTTTAATGTGCTCTTGAGTGCACACAGGTTGTTATAGTAACTTGCATACCACACCATACTTTGCTATCTGATTTAAGCAGAGAGCAGGGAATGTGTCAGCCCATGGACAGACTGAGCTCTGGAGAAAAACGAATTATCTCTAACAAAATTAGCTATTGTTTTACTGCTAAGCCTGTGCTTTCACTCCTCGCAACCTGTGTAGCTTTGTTTACTTACAGATTAGATCTCCTGCACTGCTCTTTGTAAGCTCTCAAGTTGTTATGGAAAGAGGCTAAATATGCTAATCACTGCTATAGAACCACCCACATCCTGAGGAGAGCAGAGTGACTGTGAAACCGCAGAGTGAGAAAACCCCTTTAACTGTTATTTGCACACAGACACTTTCCAGCAAACAGGAACCATATTGTCCTCATGGATGTCTTCTTATGCCATAATCTGTCATATCCTCAGGTGATCCTCACAAAAGCTAATTAAGAGCATTCTGCAACCAAATCATCAATAGCATGTCCCTCGGCAGAATTCTAACAGACTCTTCTGAAGCTCCCCCTTTGTCAGGTAACTTTAGCCACATAGTATATTACTTCCTGCTAGAAGCCCTGTATATAACCTTCTTCTGGTCTCCTGAATTACATGCAGACAAAACCAATAGAACAAGCATTTAAAGTTGTCCACCTCATAAGAAAATAAAAGGAACAGCTCCCAGGCCCCCAGTAAAATAAAAAACATAACCACCTTCCTTCAGTCCCTGGTTCTAGGGGCATGTCTCCCCGATCTTCTGTCGACATTGCGTCACTTCCTCAACGGGGATGTTACCGGCGCAGCAGCTAATTGGCTTCAGTTGTTACCTGCCTCCACGTCCATCACCATTCATAGCTGCTAACTTCTGAATTATGATGAAAATTAGTGGCAAGAGACCTCTGCAGCCAATTAGAGGCTTCAGGCGATAACATCCCCATTCAGAAGTAACAGAATGTCAACAGGAGACCAGGACGGTGGGTCTTTTGTACTTTGCTGGGGGCCCGGGAGCTGTTTCGGGAGGGTGAGTCTTTTGTGATTTGCTGGGTGCCCGGGAGCTGTTTCGGGAGGGTGATTCTTTTGTGCTTTGCTGGGGACCCGGTAGCTGTTCCAAGAGGGTTTGTCTTTAATACTTTGCTGGGGGCCTGGAAGCTGTTCCAGGAGGGTGGGTCTTTTATACTTTGTTGGGGGCCCAGGAGCTGTTCCGGGAGGGTGGGTCTTTTATACTTTGCTGGGGGCCCAGGAGCTGTTATGGGAGGGTGGGTCTTTTGTACTTTACTGGGGGCCCAGGAGCTGTTTCTGGAGGGTGGGTGAATTTGTACTTTACTGGGGGCCCGGGAGTTGTTCGTTTCACTTTCTTATGAGGTGGACAACCCCTTTAACACATTTACATAATAATACATACATACAGTTCAATAGCAACCTTTTTCATTTCTTTATTCACTATAAGGCTCTGTTCACATGTTATTTTGTGCATACTTCACTCATTTTAAACAAAATATACATTATGCCGATCTCCTGACTTATCTGTGATATACCCAGCTGTGTAGCAATGGATATGAAGATAAGCCCAGCATATGCCAAGAGTACGGCTTATTTACATGTCAGAGGTATATATCAGAAATGTTCCCAGGGTCTCTGATATGTATAAAAATGATCTATAAATATACCTTTATACTGGATTGTCCTCCTTGATGCTGTTTCTGTGTGTGAGAGAGGGTAGTAGGATACCTAGGCCTTTGTGGCCACTATGTCAGTACCTTCTGTGATTTCCTGACTACTCACAGCTGTGACTGTTTGGCCTGCATGTCACTCAACACTCTGCACACTATCTAAATTTCACATCTGTAACTAGGTACAGTCCAACTTTAACTTGCAGTTTGTTTGACTATACTTGTAGCTTACTTTACACAGAAGAATGAATTTGGCTACACTAGCCTACTCACTTTGTTATACCTCCCAACTTTTGGGATGGTTAAAGAACACTTCTGGTTCATTATGAGAAATATTTTTTTTCCATATACAGTAGCAATGGTAAACTTGGCAGATAATGCATCATGATATCATGGCACAGAATGTTATCTCAATTTTTCCAATACTTTTCAAAGGCTTTTGTTGTGGTCTAAGGACAGATATCATGAAATGTCATGATGACTTTGTCAAACTTAACTTTGCTACATCTGTATATCTATATGTGTCAATAGTTTTGGGGTTAAATATTTGCACAAAATTATTTAACAATAGACATATTATGGTCCAAATTTGGGACAATATAATAGGATGCAAGTTTTTTTTTTATCAAGTTAAAAAGATCAACATTTAAGGAGTGAAGAAGGAAAAGGGGTTTGGGTCAAAAGTAGGGACCCAAGTTTTAAAAGTGGACTCCAGGGCACCCAGTTTTCAATGATAGAAAAAGTGGGTTCCACCTGTGATGGATGGGAGATCACCCAGCTTTCCTAGATGCAGGATAGGCAGTTCAGTGCCCATGAAATATGGGTGACGCCTGTGGTACCCAGCTTTACAGAATAGAAAATCTGGATTCCACCTGTGGAGGATGAGGTGTCACCAAACTTCTCTGAAAGCTGGATAGGCTATCCAGCATCTAAAAAGTTGGGTAAGACACTAACAAGGCCAAAGGCATGGAGTGACACAGAGGGGTACTCACTTTTCCTCTCCGGCGGTGCTCACGTGCCAAAAAGGCCAGACTATACAGTCTAGCTACAGGAGTGGCCCCCTGCAGTCACTGGTGTTGGAGCAGCATCGCATGACACTGCCCAAGTACGGCTACTTCTTAAAGAGCCTCTGATAGCCTTACAACTCCGGGAGGTTCACCAACTCTCCTGGGGGAGTAGGAGGTCTCCATTATTTGTGGGAATTGGTCTATTTACATTCCTAGGATGGGGGAATGCTACTGACATTTTTCTGGTAACACATTTCACTATAACATCAAATTACGTAAAAGCTCCATTAATGCCCCTTCTTAGTAAGGACCCTTTTTCCATGCAGGCCCAACCGTATTCTCTACTTACTTTGCAACACTGGGGTCCTGGGTTTGAATTGGACCAAAGACAATGTCTATAAAGAATTTATATGTTTTATCAGTGTTTATGTGGTTTCCCACGGGCTATCTTGGTTCCCTCACAAAAACATACAGATTTAGAATGTGAGCTCCAATGAGGACAGGGGCCAATGTGAATGATCGGTACAACACCGTGAAATATGAAAAAGTAATCTAAAATAAATAAATAGATGAAATAGATATACAAAAAAATATTGAGTAACAGGGGTCCACTGCTTCACAAGTGACTTCCACACCACACAGCCTGATGCTAGCATTCTGATATTATTTCCCTGTGATCTCTTTTATGGCAGCTCTTTTAGTGCTAATAGCTAGTATTATGATATAAACTCTAAGCCCAGAATTTCATACCAACAACAACAAGCGAAAAATCACACAAGCAAAGGTCCTATTAGTAAGTTGTGGTAAGGCATCCGAAGCGAGGTTTGCACTTTAATCTTTGAATGTAAGCATCGTCGCAGCATCCAGTCTCTAGACATTGACCGCCAATTACTTTTTATGATGTAAAAGAACTCCTGTTGCATACATTTACTTTTTAGACCAGCCTCAGCCCTTTGGTAGCTTTGCTCTCAGTTTGACTCCTATTAAATAAGCCCGCCTGTAATTTTAAATGCCCACGTTTCTATACATCTCTGTGTAAAGCACAGTTCAGGTTACTTTCTGAAGCCCATCGAAGTCATTTCCTGACATTTTGTAAAAACACCACTGCTGTTCAGGTGGATTAAACATCCTGACAAATACAAGAACGTTATTAGCTGTATTTTAAAACAGATGTTCTCATTGGATATTTAGGTCAACTGGGTGTTATAAAATCGAGTGAATGGATAAAAGGCAACTGTCAAGAACAAAGTCTAAATCTGTACGTGAACCTGACAGCAAACAGGGTTAGTCGAAATAGATATCATTGTCAGCTGAATGTTTGACTGTGTGGATGTAATCCCCAAATGCTGCCCTCATTACAGCTGCCTTTATTGGTGTGGCTTAATCAGAATAGTTTCTGGCTGTTTGTACAAATTATAGTACATGTCCCTTCCAACGAGACACAAAGCACTGTGACAGCTGGCCCTAAGGAAACACTTTTGGAAACAGTCTGGCATAGGAAATAAACAGTTTATTACTGCACACTAGTAACGTTTCTGATAGATGATGACAGAGAGACAATCACTCCTTTACCCAGCACCATCAGACTGTGGTGACATCCAGAAGCATCACCATGCCCAGCTGATACACTAGGAGAGTCTGGCGGCTTTAGAGGGAGCAGAAATTGTTCTTTGAAATTAATATCATTTTTTATTTTTTTCCTTCGCCCTCTTGTCTGCATGCTTGTCTGTCAGTTGCTTTCTGTGCTGCCAGCAGCTGCCACCTCATTGAGCTCAGACTGTCTGCTTGTGCTGTTACAGGGAACAAGGGACCCACTGTTTTTGACTGGTGTCACATTCCCATCTGAGTATCCCATCTATGAGGAGACCAAAATAAAACTAACAGTCTATGATGTCAAGGATAAGTCTCAAGAAACTGTGAGTATCCCGCTGGCACGTTATTCATTTCTCACGTCTTGCCTGCCTCCATCCACTTCAGGGCTCTCTAGAATGACATTAAAGCTAGCAATGGACAGGGTAAGTGGACTGGATATGCCATTTTCTATGTACCGAGCTGCCTAATTACACTTTATAGCGATAAGTGGATGTTTTCAAGCCTGGTAAATGCTTTTTGGTCTATGCTCGAAGGCCAGAGAGACTGAGCACCACCTCTTTAAAAATGTATATTCTGCATACATTTTTTATGAACCAAGCCCTTATTTTTTTGCTGTTGGTTTGACTGAGGATGCTTTAGTTGACTTTATCCTTGGGCTTAGTAGGAGAGGGGTTAACGTCAGCCGTATTTAAAGCTCAGTGGAGCACGTCTCATGCTTTTCTGCAGCCTGAGAAAGGGAACAGATGGATTAAATTAAACACTGCAAATAACCTTACAAGAAATATGGCTTGTACAAATGGGCCCCTTCACAGCAATCTGGTAACCTGTTATATCATTGTTGGCAAAATATTCCGTAAGTACATACCCCCTCTGAAACAGTGAATTCCATGAACATGGGTCTTGGGCTAGCACTCTAAAAAGCTTTGTCTAACAGATTTTTTATAGTGCTTTTAACTTTGGCTTCTGTCTGTGATCTATTCTAATATGTCATTGCTGATTGGTATCTTCGGTGCTTGTGCTGTTTAGGCAATTCACTTCCTTCTATTTGTTTATACATTTATGTGGCTATAGGGTTGCTTTGAATTTTTATAACAGCTTTGACTTATTTGCAAGTATGTATGATTATTCCTAGGAGGTTTTGTTTGCCTGCTAATGCAAATTTAAGAGATGCAGCCTATAAAAGATGTTGCTTTCTCAAACCAATTAACTATGGATGTAAATCTGGGTTAGTAGAGGGATATATAGAGAAAGAGATAGATAGATAGATAGATAGATAGATAGATAGATAGATAGATAGATAGATAGATAGATAGATAGATGTTTCATATGGACCAGAAATGAAAGTAAGGGCCACATGTATGAACCTGTTTAGAACTAAAACACACTTTTTTGCTTATGGGCAAAAGAGTGAGTGTTAGACCTAAACAGTGTCATACATGTGGCCCAAAATGTTTTAAATTACTTTTTGAAAACTTCTTATAATGTGATGCTGTTTAGGTATTTGAACTGTGCAAATGTCCACATTTGAGTCATGTACTTGGTCAATTTTGGTTGAAGATGTTTTTGCTTTTTAATGGATGACTATTGTTATACGTAACTACTTTGCAGTAATATGAACATCATTTGCTATGTGTCAGATGGTCTTGTCTGTGTAACACCATCATGCAGTTTGCTTTCAATTTAAAGTTAAGACTACTAGCTAGGCTCGGTTATACAGTGTTTTTTTTTTATTTGTGTTTGTATAGCAATTTAAAGGTCAGAGAAAAAATACATTTTTACCTCAAATTGCTGTAGGTTTATGATGCAATTTTCAACAGGGGAAAAACATTTTTTAAATGTTTTACAAAACAAAATTGAGCGGTCAATAAATAACCACATGGCAAAAAAGCATCAATTCACGGTGAAAATACATACATTGTTTTCAAAAGTGTTTTTCCTACAACCTTCAAATCGCAACAAATATGCAAAAAATGCACTGTGGGAACTCAGCATGATAGAAATCATTTTTAACAATGTCTCAATTATACAGCACATTTGCCTGTATAAATGTGATTACATATTGGCACATTGACCACATAAGCATTTTATTTGTGATACATGCAGACCAAGCAAAGCCATTTAATTTATTCAGACTTTGCTCTTTAGACCTTTAGGTTTTCAAACAATAATGTTTGATATTTCTCATAAATAGTCACAAGTGTATTTTCTGCATTTTTATATATAGCAATAAATCGTACCAAGCAACGAATGACATAAATACAAGTGCAGTCTGGGGACACTAATGTAAAATGTCAGAAGTATAACATACAGTTGTTACCCTTCTAAGATGTTCATTAAAAATACCCATCTCATTGATATCATAAACAACAACAACAAATAGGATTAAAGACAAGCAGAAGAACTAGATAGAAAATGAAAGCAGCCAGTAAATAATCAGAGTAAAGGATAGATATTCTGGCTAAAGATACACTGAATGGCTCACAGTCTGCAACACCAACCTATAAAATGCATAACCCAAGTGAGCGGTAAAAGATCATGTAGTTTCTTTAGGTCTAGAGTCAACTGATTCTTGGGAATTTTTTATAGTCCCAATGCTGACTACTGTAGATTTTTATTGGGTCATGAACTACATTTGTTTGCTTCTATTACTGCTATTAGACGAACTTTAATTTTATCATGTTTGCTATATTATGACCACTTGGTAGTCAGACCTCAGATAGAACCCAACACTTTATCATCATTAGAGCAGAGGCTTATATTGGATGTCAGCAAAATGTCCAATAAACTCTATTGGAGTTGTTTAAAGACTTTTCTCAGCAAATTTGGCTTTGAGGCCATATTCTTCAAGCTTTATTGGTTTACTGTTCGTTACCACTGGTACAAATCTACACAATAGGCACTCCATTTAAGCCCTATATAAACACATTTAAACAAATTGCTAACAGGGTGTATATCACAAGACATTATGGGAAAGGAGCTGAAAAGCTCACTGCGCCCTCTATAGGTTGTAACAAATCCTCAATTTATTTCTGATTCACTGAATCTTTGAGAAGCAAAAAGGAATAATTGTCAAGCCAATATTGCTCATCTACATATGCCGTTTCGGGGTTTTGCCCCTCATCAGTGTAGAGCAGAGCGATATTGGCTTGACTGGTGGGAGGCAATGAGTGGCGTATGTAGATGAGCAATATTGGCTTGACAATTATTCCTTTTTGCTTCTCAAAGATTCAGTGAATCAGAAGTAAATTGAGGATTTGTTACAGCCTATAGAGGGCGCAGTGAGCTTTCCAGCTCCTTTCCCATAATGCCTTGTGATATGCAGATGCTTAGTAGTGGGCTAAAAGGCAATCAAAACACTACACACCTTAAATGTTGCTCTCCATAAGGAGAGATGTTCCCCTTCTCTTAACAGGGTGTAGGCAATCTTCTTATAAGCTAGGCCATCTTTATGTAGAGAAAAAAAATATTTTTTTCAGATCCTCAGACAGTTTTTTGCCATGAGGTGTCATGTTGAACTAGTGACCAGTATGAGAGAGTGTGAGCAATAACACCAAATTGAACATACCTGCTCTCTACTCAGACCTGAAACCTTGTAACACCAACACGTTACATAACACTGTGGAGGAAAATAGGAAATTGGGCACAATTTGTCCATTTTCACTTTTTACAAGCTGTACACTGAGTACTTTACATTGTATCAAATAATAATAATCTTTAATAATAATAATCTTTATATAGCACCAACAATTTCCACAGCACTTTACAATGTAGAGGGTATAAGTACAGACAAAAGACAGACGTTACACAATGAAAGCTACTTACAGATGAGACACAAGGTGTGAGGGCCCTGCTACAAGAGCTTACAATCTATGAGGGAAGTATCATATCTTGAGTGTTGTCCCATGAAAAGGTGTAATACAATATTTACAAAAATGTAAGGGGTGTACTCACTTTTGTGAGATGCTGTATGTCAATTCTGGAAATTCGAGCAAAAAAGTTTTTGGAGAAAAGATAGAATGGTCACCTCCTTTTTTATTATTATTATTTTTTTAACATTAGATCAACACTTGGCCACATTTCCGTAAGTGAGGGCCAAGTGGGCTGAGTTTCAAAACTGTAATATGTTAGTTCCTTTTTTTCACGATATAGATATGTGAAGTCTAATCTTTCTTACTATCTCACTGCACTGCCCTGTTATGAAGTGAAAGGCATCCTTGTTTGTGTTTCTTATTGCTTCATTTAAGCCTTCTTGCTCTAGTGTTCTACACTTGTGATATACTGGTACCTATTTGACCTGTTAAGCCGGTATTTATTTATTGCAGTCAAATTAATTATTTTATTCAGTAAACATAAAATCTTAATACTTTGGCATCAGGCTGTTTTTTGTCTTTATGCTGGAAGTGACAAATTGTATGGAATATATGTAGCAGTTTTTTGATTGATTTTTGATCATGTGTGGTTTAGGTAGCGGAAACTTTATTAACTGAAAGCTAAAATGGCTACTTGGTGCTATCGACTAAGCTGATCACTGAACTCATCATTTAACTATCTCTCATCCCTTTTAATCAATATATATCATGTTTCCCTTATTAACGGTTTGATAAGCACTTAAATGATTGGCTAATTAGGAAAATCCAGGCTAGATTCCCCCTTGTAAAAGCCTGCTCCTTGTTTTCTTTTCCTCAGATCATTCTGTCACTAGGCAGCCAATGATGAGTGGAAGTCTATACATTAGTGTAACTTGGTATGAGAAGTGCATGTCAGGTCAATCACTCGTGCACTCCTGGAATGTGATCAGAAGAGACGGCTTTCTAAGTGCATTAGTGCATGGCTCCCAACTCTGTCATTGTGCGTGAAAGTACTAACAAACAATTGAGGACTTCTTTCAGTACAGAGCATGTACTTTCTTGCACATTGTACTCTGTTTTTTAATCTCAGAACGTAATATAATTTGTTGACAAAAACTGTGGTTTACCTTAATTGTCTTAATACAAATTGTGACAGCAGAAAAGTGCCTAAAGGTTCATCTCCTCTTCCTGTTTGTACTTTCTATAATAATCTTTCATCAAACTTTCATTAAGCTATATTTTCTCAATTATGGAAATAGTTATCTTTTTGTCCTTTTGACCAAACTAATGGTTCCTTACTCAAAAACTTTCTTGAGTGCTTCATTAGAGCATTGTATGAAATGGAGATGAAGTGAATGGGGGACATGGTCATAAAATGCTGACATATCAGTGTGGTATTCCAGGGGCAGTTGAAATAGACTTGGCAGACAAATAGGCTCAGATCATGGGATAAGTAAGTACAACTTGTCTGAATGTTACGCACTAAATTAGCCACTATGTATATTTGTAGCCTTGCTGTTTACTCATTTGTCAGGTCATAAAGATATATATATATTTAATCTTTCTTTATACAGCGCCAGCATATTCCACACTAAAATTCAGAGGGTACATACTGTGTACAGACAAAAAGATCAGGATTAAAACAGGATGCAAAAGTGCTTGCTTTGTACAATGGTTAGCCATCTTTAAAGAAAAAAATATGTGCGAACTGTGTAACTAAAATTTCCTAATGTACTTTATGGTTTACTGTATCAACATGAATCTAGACAGCTAGTTATAGATGTGTTTCTAGTAATAACATTAAAACATGGCTCACATTATTACACTATTTTGGGATTGGTGTAATAAAATAAGATATACGTTTTAATTACAAGATATATTAAGGAAAAAAAGAATATTCATAACAATAATAAACTGATACCTGCTTGATACTTTACACACATCATTATACAATGAAATATACAATTATAAAGAATTTTCATCATTGGGGCTCAATCATAAGTGTCCCCCTTTTATTATACTTTTATCTAAACTAAAATTCATAGCATTTGATTCATATACTGTTCTTCCATCATCTGACTTCTTGACTGTCAGAGGTAATGGTAGTATGTGTAGTGGTAGTAGTAGTAGTGATTGCATATTCCATTTCTTCTGCTGTTGATATACCTTGAAATAGGTACATGGAGGTACATGAAAACTTATGAATAGCATAAGCAATCTTCTGAAGGCTAAATTTGTGGAAGGAATATTAATTGTATTGATGTCAACAGAAGAGTTATATAGAAATACTCTTAAGTAAACCTTACTAATTTATGTAATAAAAAGATATGTTTGTCATTAAAGGAGTTTTCTCACCATGCTAGAGCCACAGACAGCTTCAAGCTCACACTTCCTGGTCATGCTGTGGGTGAATCTACAACAGTGATTGGCATGTCAATTGTGATATTCTTAGCTGATCTTGTTGTAAAGACTTTAGTGCTGGAGGTTTATATACAGTAGTGCACAAGGCTACAGAGCTCTAATGGGTTAAAGCTTGACATTATGTACTGTAAACAAGCTCCCTCTTGCAGATGAGACACCGCAGAGTGACGTCTCCCTTCCTGTACTAGAGCCTATTAGCATCTTTCCACATGGCAAGCAATTCCAGTCGGATAAACCCGATGATTCAGCTTTTAAAACTGTAAAAATATGACTGTAAACCATCCCCATAAAACCTCAATTGAAAATCTGAGTTGTAGTCCACGCAATGATTTTCTTAAGGTCAGATATGAAAACTGACTTTTTTCATGAAAACTTAGAACATGTTCAATAATCCGCCATATTTCAGGTCAAAAAACGCTTCCAAAGCCCCATAAAGACGAATGGGACCTGTTTTCTGACTGTACATCTGGGGGGGGCGGATAATCTAAAATCCACATTGAAAACTGCATCAAAATACTCATTGGACAAAACAGTTTTAGGATTCAGAATCTAACAAGTATTTTGACATCGGGTGGGTGTACCCCTAGAGCATAAAGAGGTGGTTAGTAATGTGGGAAAGCTGGTGTACAAAAGCAGAAGATAAGTACTGCTCTAACTCTGAAGCAAAGGAAAATCAGAACAGCAATGTATTTGGTTATAGTCTTTATTTACCTTTGCCTACATGTTTAATGCTAATCTATGAAACGGGAATACCCATTTGCTCTTTGTTTTGAAGTGTGAAGAAAACTTCCTGCAGGTCATATGAAATTCCAATGTTCCCCTTAGACCTGGTGGGAACATTGTGGTCACTGTGGCTTGTTTCCCCTGCCTAACAATATTTTTACTCTTTTCATTGAAAAATAAAGAAAACTACTAAATAATTTATCACCTGAAGACAAAGGGATATTTCCCTAGTGTCGGATTCAATTAGGCAATTTTCTTAATTTCATCTTTCTGAACGCCTTCAGTATTACCATGGTTGTATGGTCTAGTTCACATCTGCATCATAATTTCAGTTTTTTCTCTTCCATCACAGGAATAGAAAAATAAAACATTTTGATGGAATCTATGACAGAGGCTCCTAACATAACCTCTGACGCAGATGTGAACAAGGCCTGACTAGCATGGAATTAAATGGGTTTTGCCACCATGTAATGTTGACGTGGGATCCTCCAAAATGGGTATTTAATCACTTTTCTAAATATATGTGATTACAAAAAGTGAAGACTCTGAGAACAAGAGCATTTCTCAATACCCCTTAGTTACCTGAAAGCTTCCACTAGACACGACCAGAGGGATCAGAGGAGCTGACCGACTGCGCTTGCGTGAAACACTTCTTATCTGATGACAGGGAAAATTAATGAGCTTTTAAGGGACAGGGAAGAAAGTGCAGTCTATGAGGCTATGTCTTGCTGTATTGAGAATCCACTGTTGGACTGTTATTATTTCAGTTAAGTTTTGAGGCGCTCCCTTATTCCTCACTCTCTGCTCACCCCCTGCTTCTCACCCTTGCAGCATTCATGACCCAGCATGATTTGTTTATATTCTACTCCCGTGCTGATAAGAGGTAAGTAACTGGCGTCCTGTCAAATCCCCTTTAAGCATAGCAGCTGCTGTGAGGCCCATGGAGTGAGTAAGGACATCTTCACTCAAAAAGGAAGTCTATTTGTGATCAGTATAGATGATTAGTAGGTAGTGTTGAAAATGTAATGTAGATTGCTGGGACTAAGTAGAGATAAAAATATCTTTCTTGGTGGTCATGATGGCGTTAGACCTCTGAAGGGTTGGATAGTGTTGTCAATTGCTGCAAATTTATATGTTCTAGGCTGTAAGTATGTTGTAATTTTATGTTCTTAAAAACCTTTCCTTCCAACCAATCTAAGTTGTACTTTATGATTCTGTACTTATTTCTCTCCCCAGTCTTGTTTAAAAGCAGAAAGTGAGAAATAGGCCAACTTTAGCATGCTTATTTTCAACACAACATTAAGCGTTAGCTCTAATAACTTCCATCCATTTCAATGGCAGTTAAGTACAAGTCACATTTTTTTGCAAATAAGGTAGTTAGTGCTCGACAGACTTGAGAGTTTAAAAGCAGTTTATGTGTCTTTGCGCAAGGAAGAAAATCGAGCTACGTAAATCATTCTGCTTTGAAGATCGTTTTGCACCAATTTTTTCCTAAAATTATAAAAAAGGCTCAGCATGTTTAAATATTGTGTTTTATTTTTTTCTGGGCATGGATTCATCTTGAAAATATTCTATTTTTCTTAATATTAAAAGGCAGCACTAGCTGAACGTGCAGGGTCTTGTAGTAAATCAGAGTGTCACAGTGACTGATGGTCCAGGCTATGTACAGCGTCTGATAAATGGCTACAACATCATGCGATGACTTAATTGTGCCATGAAAGAAAGTCCTATGGATCTGAGCTGCAGGAGTTGTTTAGTGGTGCTGTTCACTTTGTGCTGTGTATGCGACCAATTATTGTACTTTTGGGTTTTGCAGCTAATTTCAGATAAATTACCAGCAGCATATTACTGTCTGAGTTACCCAGCCATCCCATTCATGTTATAGAGAGGTTTTATATACTTTCACACCAAATAAAAAGCAGCAAAATCACATTTTATTTTGATTCATTGTGATTTCCTGTCTCTGGGTGAAAGGCTCCACCAACATTTTATACTTGACAATATGCATGTGGGCAGGAAACCTTCTCCTGGCAATATGGAACCCTAACTTATTTTGACAGGTGGCAAGATAGTGAGCCATCATTTGCACATGTAGTGACAGTGTGAAAGGTTTCACACATGATCAAACCTTGGTACTCAACTGCTTTAAAACTCATCTAAGCTGGTATACAATGCATTCTGGCGAGAAAAAAATAGTCTTGATATTAAAGGTTTCTTCAACTTGTGTCACTAGAACTTTTGTTGGTGTCATGAACCCGAAAAAGTGTACTCCAGGCTATGTTAGTCTCAGCTCTTGCACAGTGCTAGTGCAGAACCCCATTTAGTTTTGTTTCATCAGCTGGTCTGTAACTTTTGGAGAGTTGAAGGCCAGTCAAATACCTTGTACATTCACCTCAGAAATACTTATGCTTAAGCATCTTTTTGTTGTGCTATGTTCAGCAGTTTATGGAATTGCAACTTCAAGCACAGATCTGCATAACATCAGTTATTTCTATGTATTTTTGTTATATGTATTTAGTAAAATACAACCACATTAATAATACCTTAAAATGTTTTATTGGGGTCTGGAATGGATGAATTCAATTTACATTATTCCTCATGAGAAAAAAAGTATTTTGGTACTATTACAAATGGCCATTGCATCTTCTTCTGCTTACTATATCAGACAATTCAAACAACTCTCAGCTGACAATACGGCATATGTGAGTTTGATTAAGTGAGAATGGTTAATTGCTAGTCCTTTATGAAGCTAAGGTTCACTTGCTGGCTGGAGCAGAGTATACTGTTCAGCTGAGAGTTTGGGTATTAATATATACTTGAATTCTATTTCTAGTATCTTATGTATGTTGTCCTGTTAAGTCCTGTTCTAGTTTAGTTTTCTGTGTTTGTCCTTGGCTCTATGTTTGTTGTAGTTAGGATTTGTGTCAGTTTTTCAGTGGGTTCTATTCCTGAGCTGTCTTTGTTAGATTTGTGCTCTTTAATTAGGGTCAGCATAGTGAGCGATATTGTTAGGAATGTCTTCAGGGACAGAAATGAGCCAGTGGGGTCTGGTATAATGATAGCAGGTTTTTAGGAACAGATTTAGGGACCCACTTACCTGGTCAGCTTCCAGCCTGCAAGGAGCAACAATCTGCTCCTTTTAATTCTTTAGGCTTGCATGCACACAGGGAGATGTTTTGCTGAAGTGATCGTTGTACAGGCACTCTGGACAGAGGGTGTGTCATATGGGCCAGTAGGAGGGCTAGAAGGTAGCACCTATTAAATACAAAGGTGGTGTCCGGGCATTCCATTTAAACCTATGTGGATCTGTCTGCTGTGCCTGTGATAGTTTCTGGCTTGCCCATTCTTTATTAGTGTTGTTACTGCTGTACTTTTACTTCGCTGGCATGTTTACTGGTGTTTGCTATTTGTCTTCTGATTTGTTGCCCGACGTTACTGCTCTGTTACTGACTTGACTTACTGACTATTCTTACCATCTGATGGCTCCAGCACTTTAGTAGCATAGGAACTGATGCCCACCACTTAGGGCAGCACGTCAAGTAGGCAGGGACTGTGTGCTGGGTTCCAGTAACCCCCTTGACGTGACAGTATTTAACCCTTTTGGTACTAAATATGCCTTATGAAATGAATTTAAACATGATTACGTACTACCTAGGATCTATTTGTTGAAAAGGGGTTGCTGAAAAAATTTGGTTTTCTCCCCTCAGTTGTTTTTTTTTGCTGTTTTGGGTTAATAAGGGGAAAATGGTAGCCATTAAACACATAATAGTAAAATTAAAAAGAAAATGCAAAAACATTTTCATTTCCCTTCTTTGGGGCTATAAGGCTCCATCCACCTTTTACAGTTGATATTATACATATCAGCAGTAAGGTTTCTCCTGGCATCAGTCAAACCTAGTTTCATCAGGTGGCCAGATGATGATTGATCAATCTAGAAAATGCATTTCCACATCTCTAGTGATTTGGTTTTCAGCAAAATCTCAACATTGTGTAAAGTGATCTCAGGCGTGTGTGAGCATTGAAACCCATTCCCTGAAGCCTCTTTGAATAGTTCTTGTGCTGATTTTTCCAACAAAGTCATTTTCTAACTTTGTATTGAGAGCTGCAACCAAGAACAGAAGATTGTTATGAGCTATGCACTCCAAAACTCTTTGAGCTTGAGTTACTAACCCATTTCACAGCTGACATCTTGTTGCTTCTAGACATTTCTGCTTCCTAATAACAGCATTTATAGTTAATGCAGTCGTATATAGCAGGGCAGAAATCTGACAAACTGATTTTGGGAAGATGGCGTCCTATAACAGTGCCATGTTAAAATTAAGTGTGCTCCCCTGCCTGACCTATTCTGCTAAATTGATGGGGTTTTTTTAAAAATGTAGTCCACCACAAGGTTTATGTGGAGACCTTTAGAAGAATGAATCAGAAATTTGCATTTCCTGAGAAGTTTAGAATATATAAAAAGTATGGGCGACATGTATGAACCTGTTTAGGTCTAAAACTCACTCTTTTGCTCATAGGTTTTTATCGGTAAAAAAGTGAGTTTTAGACCTAAACAGGTTCATACATGTGGCCCTATGTGTTTATCCTTATAATGTAATAACAATATATAATAAATGTGTAAAAATATGTAAGTATGTTTATATCGTAAATAAAACTGAAAGTTCAAACATATTTTAAAGCATAAGCTTTGTTCTTAAAAAAAGCATGATTTGTAATTTTGATCTGTTTTCCAAAGGATTGTCATTTGCTTAAATGGACATGTACTACTGTAAAACTGTATGTTTATGATGGATAGCACAGAAGGTGTATGAAGCAGACTCTGAAACAAATCCTGTTTAACCAAATTTCTGTTTAAAACCAGTATGGTTATTAATTATTGGACATGTTCTTAAAGGAATTCTTCTGTGCTTAAAGGAATATGTTTAGATGAAACTGTACATTTACGATGGGGGCACGGGAAATGAAAAAAATGTCAGAAGCCTTTCTTATGCGATAATCTCAAATTGCTGGTTTACAGATTTGTAAATGACTTTTAAGTGAAATTTAAAAAGGGCCCAAAGTAAGAAAATTTAGGTCTAAAATTTTACTTTGTTGCCCATAGCAACCCAAACAGAGCGCCCCTTTATTTTATAAGTGCTCTGGAAAAAGAAAGGGGCGCTCTGTTGGTTGCTAGGGCAAAAAATGAATTTTTGAACCTAGACAGTTTTCATTTAAATTGGGGCCCCAAGGCTTTTTGTTTTTCGGAGCGTATTTACGGAGTATTTACGTCCCAAATACATCCGAAAAAAACGTTTCAAAAAATAACGATTAGATTAATTGATTCCCAATGTAAAATACGGCTTCATTCACACGGGGTATTTTCCGAGTTTTTGCGGGCGTAAATCACCGTAAAAAATCGTAAAATTAAGTCCCCCTTTACTTATTGAGGGTATTTTTTTCAACAAAACCCCATAGTAAAGGAATGGGGAAAAATTTACAACCGAAATATGCCCACTTTGTGACACGTATTTGAAACGTATTTCGGGACGTATTTGCGGACGTAAATACATCTGTAAATACGCCCCGAAATAAGCCGTGTGAACATAGCCTTAGTCTCATGCATTTCTGCTTCCATGAATAAATGAAGGCAACAGATTATTTTCCAGGATCCATTGCCAGTTAATGTGAAACTGTAGCATGGTTGTCATAATTCTGATAGGCTAGAGTGTTTATTTTAGTACATTGCAGCACTAATAATAATAATAATAATAATAATAATAATAATATTTTTATTTTTAGCGCCAACATATTCCGCAGCACTTTACAAATTCAAAGGGGAAACATACAGTCATTACACATTAAATATACTTACAAATGAGACACAAGGTGTGTGGGCCCTGCTCGTGGGAGCTTACAATCTATTAGGGTGTATGGGTGAAATTTCGGTAAGAAGTGCCAAGTTTACAATGGGCCGGCCATGTTTTTATAAATAGGGGGTGGTTTACATGAAAAATGGATGAACCTGCCACCCAGACTGTACATCTATATACAGATAAGTGCCTGTGAGTGCCCAAGTGCAGGGAGTGACAGATGTTGTGATAGCAGTTAGGGTTTCTTGGTGGGCCAGACCGAGAAGATGTATTTTAGGGCCTCTTAAAAAACTGTGAGGGTTGTGAATGTGCCTGATCGCCCGCGGGTTTAGCATTTTCCCAGAGAATTGGTGCCGCACGTGTGAAATCTTGTAGGCGGGCATGGGAGGTTCGGATGATTGAGGAATGTAGTCTGAATATCAGCAGAGCGGAGAGCACGGGTAGGGGGGTAGACAGAAAATAGGGAGGAGATGTAGGGTAGGAGCAGCGCTGTGGAGGCTTATGGGTGAGAGTGCTGAGTTTATACTGTATCCTGTACTGGATGGGCAACCAGTGCAGTGACTGACACGGGTAGAGGCATCAGTATAGCGGCTGGAGAGAAAGACAAAGCCTGGCTGCTGCATTCTGGACGGGATTGGAGAGGGGAGGGGTTTGCGAGAGAGGGAGACGATAAGCAAGGAGTTGCAGTAGTCAAGACAAGAAAGAATAAGAGCAGTAATGAGAGTTTGAGTCTTTTCACAATGAGAAATGGACGGATTTTGGAGATATTCTTGAGGTGCAAGGTGACAGGAGCGGGCAAGGGATTGGATTTTATGGGATGAAGGTCAGATCAAAAATCTAATTATAACCCCCAGACAGCGGGCCTGTTTGAGGGCCTAACAAATACTTATGATATCTGATGCTCTACATTGGATATTACTTTATACTTATAATGACTAGTAACTGACAAAGGGCAATGTCTTTTGTTTTTACACTTGTTTTACAACAAACTAGATAATTAAAAAATATGCTGAGTACTACTCCTGGGAAGAGCTTAGACGTCGCATTATTTCTGCACGGGTATAATGAAGTAATGTAATGGTGTGGCATCTGATACATTTTTTGCTGCCATGGGAGAATATCTGGGCATTAGTTGGTACAGTAAAGAACTTACAATTAGAGAACACAGACAATTTCTATGCAACAGTCTTTTTTTTAATTCACAAACCTACAGCAGAGTTGGTTGCTTTGCACTTCAACTTTAAATTCATTATTTGTGCCAGCCGCCTTAAAAGCTAATTATATGAAAAGATTTCAATAGGGGTTTTTGTTTTCCCTTTTTAATGACATACAGGGTTTATGGAGTATGGTTACTTTTTTAAAGGTTCCCTACTCCTTTAGAAAGATATATTTTTTGCTGGATGGCCAAAAAAACATTTTTAGGCAAAGAAAATTATCTGTAAGCTAATAATTTAAAAATCACATTTTTTTATTAAAAAAATACTATTAATAAAAAATTTAAAAAATTAAAAAAAAATAAATTTTTTTTGTGCGTGCATTGTCTAGGAAAAACACAACAGTTTAAGCCTAATGCATACATATTTTCCCCAAACAAATTTTCCAAAACATAAATTAATAAAAAATATACGCATGACTAAGGATATTGTTTCCGAAATCGTAGTGTGTTTCACAGATGAGGTTTTTCTTCGCTTTTAAATGTGTTTTAAAAAAAGGGGTTTTTTTTTATTTTTTTTTTCCCTCCTGGTTTTGGCGGGACAAGTGTTTTCTTTCAATTGGACACTCCGGGATTACTTCGGATCCGCCCGTGCTGACCCGGGGGGGGGAAGTATCTACGGGGGGGTTTTTCTTTACCTGTTTGGAAATAAAATATAGTATCAAAGCAAACTTTAATACATATATAGGGCACCAGAATCAAACTCATAACATAAATATAACACCAGAACCAAACTTATAACATAAGTACAGTATCAAAACCAATCTCAAAATATGAATAAAGTGCTAGAGGCAAGGAAACAACATAAATACAGTACATGAACAAAGCTCATAAAATAAATATGGCATGTTAACTGAAAGTACGTAGGGTAATAGAATAAAATGTACATATTGTAATAGAATAAAACCTATTATACAGTGGTCCCTCAACATAGAATATTAATTGGTTCTGGGATGACCATCGTATGTTAAAACTCTGTGGAAAACAGATAATTGGTATGAGACCCCAAAATGTCACCCAGCACAATGCAAAATGAAGACTGATGAAAATTAAGAATATAACTAATACAGATGAAGCAAATCCTTACATATAACAGTCGGATAGAGCTGCTGGAGCTTGAAATCCCTTTTATTTGAGGACCGGGAGTTTATGTGGGGATGTGCTGTATAAACAACGCCCCAAAAGGAACTGTTATCCTGAACTTAAAGGGCGTTCAGAAAATTTAATACTGTACTTTAAAAGGCGCTATAACTGCCCAAACACTGCATAAACTGCAATAAAACAATGTTTTACCATAAAGATGACATGGCCCCACGACCGTTTTTAAGGTACCTAAATCAGTTTTTAATGCGCCTGAATTAAAGAACCTGTCAAATATCTGGCGTGGGTATACCTGCATTTAAATTGTGCGCCCCCTTAGACGCTTTTCATAATTTGGGGGCATGGCAGATCATTCTACTTATTTAATGTGCCCCTTGAGTGCATTCAAAAATTTTTTGCCTTGCATTAAATGCACCTAGTTTTGTATATTACATTTCATTTATATAGAACTTGGGGGATCAAACGTTTTTTTGGGGCCAAAAAACACAATGCTTTTTTTATTGGGGCTTTTCACCCAAAATGTTTTTTAATTGGTGAAATCAGCATCTAGGCATTTTGTTAACCATAATCCACAAACAATGTCCCCAGGAATGGACCATTGTATGTTGAAAATATTGTATAATGATGTCATTGTAACTTGGAGGGACCACTGTATAAAACACATTATTAGAACCAAGATTACAGAACATAAACAATGCTCACAAAATAAATAAAATTATTACAGCAAAACTCGTAATATAAGCCATGAAGAATGCTCAAAATATTACTTATTTGTACATTAGCCATGCTTATTATTTACACATGTATATGACCCATAGTGGTCACTGAAATAACTTAAAACTATCAAAAGTAATACAGAGAACATAGAGCTGAAGTCACTTGTTACAAAGCTCCAGTTTTGTCTCATCTGTCCAAAGGACATTTTCCCAGAAGCTTTGTGACTTGTCAATATGCATTTTGGCAAATTCCAGTCTTGCTTTTTTATGATTTGCTTTCAACAGTGGTTTCCTCCTTGGTCGTCTTCCATTAAGTCCACTTTGAAAAAAGACAGTGAGGTGTTGGTACAATTCTGACACAGATATTCCCTGACCCTATAGATCCCTCTTATCTCTTTGGAAGTATTTCTAGACTCTTTGGTTACCATTTGTATTATCCGTATCTTCAATTTTTCATTAATTTACCTCTTGCAGCTATGTCTAGGGAGGTTGGTTACAGTCCGATATACATTAAAGGGGTTGTCTCACTACAAGGATTGTTTTTATCTTAAACATCTTTCAAAAAACAAGTCATTTTTGCAATATGTGGTCCCTTAACAGAGCCCTCCCTATTCCTATATATCCCCTCTTGTATGGGCTGCATCAGCCCCACAAGTCACTATAGCTATAGTCTTTTAATCTCTCCTGATAGGCTGCAGGTGCTGGTCGCTATAGCTACGACCTGGTGTCCTTCGCAGCTTGTCACTGCAGGCCAGTAGATTTTCTGTAAAGCTAGAAAAACCCACTGAATTCAAATATGAAAACCGAGAAAACAGGACTGAGTTAAGACGAATCAATGTAGTGAGGGCAACCCCTTTAAACTTATGAATTATATGTTCAACGTAAAAAATAAAAAATCAAGCTGTTTGGAGATGGTTTTGTGACCTTTTCCTTTAAAGGGGTTTTCTCACCATACAGTTTCACAGCCACAGCCAGCTTTGAATCACCATGCTGTTCAGACTGTGGACCAGGTCTATAACAGTGATTGACACATCAGCTCTGCTGTTCTTAGCTATTCTGTAACACCGACATCGAGTACAAGAGAGTTATAAAGTGTAGTGCTCAGGCTGCAGATAAGGTTGTTTAAATAAATGAGAGGCTTTCAAAGATGTTACTAAAGATAAGACTCTGCAGGAGGTGATTCACAATGAATGGACTGAGTGAGTGATGGTTTAAACTTAGAGCAATGAGAGATAAGAGAGAGCATGGGGAGGTTGGGGGGAGAGAGATGGTCATAACCAGAAAAGGGTGTGTTCTGAGAAGAGATAAAATCTTTTTTATTCCTGACCAAAGAAAAATCAATGTATTTAGAAAAAGTCTTTAATTATCTGTCCCTTCATGTTAAAAGCTAAAACATTGTAGTGAGAAAACCTGTTTTTAACATGTTTGTCTATAATTTCTAATCTCCTGAGACAACTCTCGCTTAGCTTCGCTGGTCCATGTTCCGGTGTGTGGTACACACGGTAACCAAACAGCATATTGGACTACGTTTTACACTTCAAATAGGCTGGCTGACTGATTTAAGTTTGTAAAAATTTTCTAGTGGTATATTCAATCTTTCAGTTGGACCACCCAATTCAAGGGAATATTCATACAAAAGTGGGCAAAAATTCCCTTAAAGAAAAAAAAAACTTGAAAAAAATGTCAAAAGTTATAATAAAATTAAAATAACTGAAAATCAACTAATAAAAAACAGACATTGTGTTTGAATTGTGGTTCTGTTCATATGGTTATATATTATTCACAAAAAGTTAGGGATATTTGACTTTTGAAATTTCAGAATGAACAAAAAATGGTTAGCAATTTTTTTTAAGTGAATTAAATGAGCCCTTTTTAATTTAGTATTCATTTGTCCAAAAAGTTCAGTGTTTCAGTACTTTTGGGACAACTTCTCTAACAAGGAGCTTAAAGTCAAAATTCACAACAGGTGTTTCATTCCTAAATCACCCAATAAATTTAGGCGATCAATTTGAATTGGAATTTAAACAGCCCTCATCATCATTTTTGTTCACATTCTGACATTTATGAGACCAAGACAACACCTTACAATTGATCAACAGTAACTTCACCATTGCGACGCTTCTACAGAATACTCTCAGATAGAAGTGATCACTGAGATAAAGAGAGAGTCACAAAAAGGCAAAGAAGTGGACATCCTTTGGCTACATCACACAGTAATGACCCTTCATTGTTAAACAATGCCTGCAGAACCAGATTATGAATGCCACAGAACTCCATGCACGTTTAAGGGGGGGGAGAGGCAACCAAGTGTCATGTCAGGTCATTCATAGAAATTTACATCACTTGGTCTGCGTGCTTGATGACCGGGAAGGGTACCTGACCGGTACCTGACTGGTGATGCATAATGCTCCCTTGACGTCTCCAGCATCATTGGTCGACTTTCATCACTGAAAACTGAGGGCCACTGGTCCCTCGTCCAGAGTAATGCTCTCTGGCCCATACAAGACGTTAATGGTGGTGCCAGGTGGTGTGGTCAGGTCAGTTTGGATGCTGCCCACATGATGTAAATGGTTACGAATGGTCTGACCTTACACTTGGTTGCCTCTCACCTGCCTCCTTAAACGTGTCTTGAGTTGTGTGCCATTCATCATCCAGTTCCACAGGGCATTGTTTACAATGTTTACAATGAAGCGGTCATCAGCGTGTGATATAGCCAAAGGACGTCCACTTCTTTGCCTTTCTGTAACTCTTCCATTCTCTCTATATACCTGCTGATGACACTCTGTGACACGCTAAGCTCAGTGTCCACTTCCGTCTGAGAGCACGCTACTTGAAGCCTTGCAATGGTGAGGTACTGTTGATCAATTGTAAGGTGTTGTCTTGGTCTCATGATGTCAAAATGTGAACAGCATGATGAGGAGAATATTTAAATCCCAATTCAAATTGATCCCCTAAATGTATTGGGCGATTCAGGGATCAAACACCTGCTAGGAATCTTTTGTCCATCCTGTAATTTCAACAAAAAGCCAACTATCCCTAACTTTTTGTTAGCAATGTAAACAGATGCTTTAGCCTTTTTTTTTTACTTAAAATAAGCAATTCCTAATCTTTATGTTTCAATACTATATGAGGATGGTAGACTATGGTAAAACTTTAAATAGGATGATTATGGGTTTCATTACTAATCTTGTCTACGATGAACCATAAAAAACTTTCCGTGTGTACCCAAAAAAAACAAAAAACAATAGTCCCACGCATACTCTCATTAAAAATAATGCAACACACAGTACCCCTGAAAATACATGTAATGCATAGTTGCCCCTACACATATATGCCATCATAGTGCGCTTTGAATATAAATGCCATCATAGAGCCTTCTGAATGTAAGTGCTATGAACTTTCCTGTTCTCTCAATACAATAACATTCTCTGCAGATAAAGAATAATACTCATCCATTCCTGTTCCAGTGCAGTCACTCAGTGACACAGGCAGATCAGGCCTGACTCATTTGGAATTATACAGGTGCCACAGTGATTCCAGGTTAGGAAGTCCAGCAAAGCTCTCAGACAACCAGCCTGTAGTCTGCACAAATATTCAATTGTATCCCCATTTAATGGATATGGCTATAATTGAAACCAGTTGGTATCTGGATCGTTTTTCTGCTCATTCCTGGGTTTAGAGAACCAGCTATTATTTTAACAGCTGGTTCTGAGAAACTGGCTGCATCCCACCGCTGATCCTAATACTTGTCAGGTAATCAGATTTTTTGCTTGTGTAAAGACTTAAAGGGGTATTCCCATGCTGTGCCCTGTTGTGCTACTATTCAAGTCACCGGTCCCTGGGTCCCTAGAAGAAGTAAGAAATACCTCTTTAAACTCATTTTGTGACAAAACTGCCTGAAATCATGTCCATGTAGATATAAATATAGCTTCTTAAAGTGATCTGGGGCATCTAAAACCCAAGATATAAGCATAAACCCTTTAAGCCCTGTAAATTTGGGCAAGGTGAAAGCCTCCATTGATCTGACTACTTTTTAAGCACATCTTACAGATACACAATTGGATTTAGATCTTGAAAATTTCGAGGCCAAGTTAAAGCATTCCTGAACATTTTTTGCAGTGCTGCACAGCACATCATCCTCATGAAAAAACCATTGCCTTTGCCATTTTTTTAACTCCTTCAAAGGGTTGTCTCACTACATTGATTCATCTTTACCTCAACCTGCTTTTTTGGGTTTTCATTGAATTTAGGGGCGTGTTACTGGCTTCCACTAGGCTGCATTAGAAGCCAGATCTGTAGCTATACAACCAGTGCTGGCAGCCTATCAGGATAGATCAAAAGGTCTGTAGCTATAGCGACCTGAGGAGTGATGCAGCCCATACAAGAGGGGATATCTAGGAATAGGGCACTTTTAATGGACACATATTGCAAAGTGACTTGTTTTTGAAAGATGTTTAAGATAAAAGAAAACCTTGTAGTGAGACAACCCCCTTTTAAAGGGATATCGGACTGTAACCAACCTCCCTAGAATAGCTGCAAGAGGAGACAACCCCTTTAAACAATTGCCCACCGACTATAACAACGGGCGGTGCAGGATGTTAATCTGCAGCGACGTCTCTAACATCGCTGCAGACAAAGATTTTCCCAGCACCACAACTGCACTAAGAACAGAGCTCTGTTCCTTGATCCCGTCTCTATAGGTGTCAGGGATGAAAAACCTCCAATTTATGGCCTTTGACCCTTTGATTTTCACGGTCATCGACTGCAGCATGATCAAAGGCCTACCCTGCTCCAATGGGTGGTCGGCACTCCCGGTGTCCTGGTGGAGCCAAGGAAATGTCTGTAAAGTCAGCCCCGGGGACCTAGGGGTAGCCCCACGGCTTGTCTGTATAGCAAGCCTGCAGTCAGGGCACACTGTTTTCTGTCTTGAATGCTGCCTGTCTGTGTCACACCTGACACAGAGTCTAATGAGTTTAGCATAAATTTATGTATGCTAATTTCATTACTAAGTGTTCAATAGTTAACTTTTAATGGTATTAAAAAAGATAAAAAAACATTTTATTTGAGAAGAAATAATAAAAAAAAACATTTTATAAAATAGTTATTGTGCTACAAATTTCATAGAAAAACCCAACCTACACAGATTGATTCTACACATTAATAACCTTTAGAATTAATTTCCCAAAAGGTTATTTTTGTGTGAAGTGTAAATGTGTTTAAAAAAAGCAGAAAAACACTTTTAGAAAAAAAAAAAATGCAGTAATTTATGTTG